>JAVYIG010006310.1:0-120193 GCA_035222895.1 Strongylocentrotus droebachiensis | reverse complement strand
CTCTTCTATTTACTTCACACAAAAGATTTATAATGGCCATACATCCTCCATTAACAAAAGATTGAAACCTCTTCTGCCAGTCAGCGACTAATCACGACCATTCGAAAGAGAAAGTAATGAATTCGACACTGGTAACAAAAGTACAAGTACTTTCATTCACATCTATTGCATCAGGACAAAGTAGTGTATCCTTCCATAACAACCGGGGCTCAGAGGCAAATCAAGGTTTTATATGTATTAAAAAAGAGGGTGGGGGTCGAAATTTAAGAAAAAATGACGGATATAGAAGTTTAAATATTTAAAATAGGGACAAAATGTCAAAAATAGTCTTTACTTTAATATAACAATTGCTTGAATAAATGAAGAAAGAAGGAAATCAATGCAACGTGAACATTAAGCACCTCTCCACAGTCACGAGTATCTAAGTATCGCATTATGGGTGTTATTGGTTTCATAGTCATATTGATTATTAATATTGCGTGTACATAATTAATTTGTTCAACTTTCAAGTATGGTCTTCATTTTCATGTCGACATTTCCAAATGTCGCCAACTCCTCTACTCTATAGGAATGCGATTGAAATGGCATTATTTATCTAATGTTACTTCTAATAACGTTTTCTTCACTTGCACAAGATTCCAACAATCAATCTACGGATTTGCAGGCGTTATGGATGTTGCAGAGTTTATTCTTATTTTCCTTGGCTTGCTTTCCTTCGTGAGGGCCTCAGAGATATCAGCTGCCTGTGAAAGTCCGCCAAATATTGCAGAAAGGGAATCTCAAGGTACGTAATTCACGAATACATTTTACGTTTGACTCTCTCACTCCCCTCTCCTTCTTACCTCTTTGATTTCTCCCTTTTTATCTTTCTTTATTGTCCACCTAACTTTCTTTCTAAATATCTTTTTTCCTCTTTTGCCTCTTTTTCTGTTCTTAACTTTGCGTCATCTGTGCAATCTAATGTGAAATCTAAGGCATACTCAATCGTACTGCAACCAATGATAATAAGTTTTGTGTCAATTTATTTGTGATCTTTGATTTTTAATTTGTATTTCTCGATTTGCCTAAGTCTTAGTTTTATATTTCATTTTATATTTTGTGTTATTGTTTCATAATATTATTATTATTAATATTATTATCAATATTATTGTTATTATCATTTTTATTATTAAGCCTATTATTTTATTATTTTATGAATTTAAACTAACAATTAGTGCAAAGTTGTTTAGTATAACGTTTATACCCATAAATACCCCCTTTGTTTGGTATGTTTATACCAGTCACTGTCCCTTTGTTTGGTATGTTCATACCAGTCACTGTCCCTTTGTTTGGTATAACGTTTATACCAGTCACTACCCCCACTGTTTGGTATGTTTATACCAGTCACTGTCCCTTTGTTTGGTATAACGTTTATACCCATAAATACCCATTTGTTTGGTATGTTTTTACTAGTCACTGTCCATTTGTTTGGTATAACGTTTATACCCATAAATACCCCGTTGTTTGGTATGTTTATACCAGTCACTGTCCCTTTGTTTGGTATAACGTTTATACCAGTCACTGCCCCCACTGTTTGGTATGTTTATACCAGTCACTGCCCCATTGTTTGGTACCGTATGTTTATACCAGTCACTGCCCCCATTGTTTGGTATGTTTATACCAGTCACTGCCCCTTTGTTTGGTATGTTTATATCAGTCACTGCCCCCTTTATTTGGTATAACGTTTATACCAGTCGCTGTCCCTTTTGTTTGGTGTAACGTTTATACAAGTTACTGTCCCTCTGTTCGGTGTAAAGTTTAAACCAGTTACTGTCCCTTTGTTTGGTATAACGTGTATACAAGTTAATACTGCCTCTTTTAGTATAACGTGTATACAGTGACTTTGTTCGGTGTAAAGTTTAAACCCATAAAATACCCCTTTGTTTGGTATAACGTTTATACCAGTCACTGCCCCAATTGTTTGGTAAAACGCTCCTACAAGTCACTGCCCCATTGTTTTGTATGTTTATACAAGTTACTGTCCCTTTGTTTGATATAACGTGTATACAAGTTAATACTGTCCCATGTAGTATAACGTTTATACAGTGACTGCTCAGTTAATCTCTTTATCCCACTGTCTTTCCCTTCCTCTTGTTTTCTAAATATAAATTTACCCGTCGATCAAATAATTGTCATCATCATCGGCATGAAATAATCCAGTCTTAGTGTTATTTATTATATTCATCATCAACTAAAACGAAGAATGTAATTCCCTGTGACATTTGTCCCTGAAAGCAAATGGGGAATAGAAAATGCAAATTTTTCCTGCGTCAACGCACGGTAATACATAAACAAAAAAAACTAACATTAAAAAATGAATATCGATATGTCATATCTATTCTCAGATATTTCCAACCATCATTTTGCATGGTAATAATCATGGCATTATAGTCCAGACATTTCGTGAAAAAGGGGGTCAACCTCCCACTAATTGCACCTAAAATCAAAGCTCTACGTTACTCAGCAGCAGAGATACAGGGAAATATCTGGTTGATGGCGGCCATTTTGAAAAAATGGCCGCCATGGTACTTCCCCCCACCATGATTCCTTAAGAGTTTTGATATGTTATAGGGGACATATTTCTGGGTATAAAACAGTTGACAGACTTTCTGTTGCAATTAGTGGGAGGTCACATCAAATAATGCCTGGACTATATCTCGTTATACACTTTTGAATAAAAGTGCATGCCCCTATAAATTAGATTGGATAAATAAAATTCTCTATTTTAGTAATGATCTACACAATTATTAAACTCCGCAGGAAACTGAATATTAAGAATAATTCAAGTTTTAATTAAACAAAATCTTTAAATATTTGGTTCGTTTCGCAACAAATGGATTTGCTATCAGCCATTCATTTACATTTATGAAAATATTGAATTGTATATACTTTGTAACGAATTGATATAAAAGGTTAATTTTTGGTCATTCCATAATAAAGCTAAATATAGAATTACAACATGTTATAAGGTTGAATAGTTGAAAGGAAACCTAACTATTTTGAAAGTACCACACATTAGTTCAGAATATTTCATAATGTATATATTCCGTTTTTGATATGTTTATAGTATTCTCTTTTTTGTAATTCAAGATTCTCTCAAAAAGTCTTGGAATTAACCAACAACAGAAGTAAAAAAATTATTGTAAATTCTGTGTTATCATCATCTCTAGCAAAAAACTTATTTTGCTGTATTATCAATACTATTCTTGTCGTTGTTGTTGTTGTTGTTATCATGTTCCTGCATACATTTTCTTCTTCTTTTTCAGATTTCCCCTACATTGGATGTTATGAAAGCGCTTGTTTCAAGAACACAACTTCTTTCACTATTCCAAGCATCAACGAATGCACAGGAACTTGCAATAATGAAAGCTCTGCGTTTGCTGCTTTAGAATTTGGGGATACCTGTTATTGCGGAGAGTTCGACTGTATTGATCAGTCTGATACGAAACGATGTGATGATAAATGCGGTATACCGTGTCAGGAAGATCTTGTGCCCGAGAGGTTTTGCGGTGGGGGTGGATTTATTCAGGTGTACCAAGGTAAGCTTAATAGCTGGCCCCGCTTCCACAATTGCTTTAATCACTTCGACATGCCTACTCCAAATCGACTGATTTGGTGTCATTTGGGGGCAATTTCGTTTGTATAGACAATTTTCGTAATGTTGCTTAAAGCCCAAGTCCACTAAAAAATAATTTACTTTCAATAAAAAAAGAAAAATCAGACTAACCAATCAAAAAAAGTCTGAGAAAAATCGGATAACTAATAAGAAAGTTATGAATTTTTAATGACATTAAAAACTTTGAAAATCACTAGACAAATTGGCGACTCACTCAAGAGTCTGTGACGTCATGTCCTCACTAACCACTAATTGTTTTCTTTATATTGATGACATCAATTTCCCATTTTCTCCTTAAGAATTTTATTTCTTCACACCAGCATCCAAGTTTAAATAGATCAATAGTAATATGTTTTTGTGAGGATGCACTAATATAGAGTAATTTTTTCCTGTTAAATCATGACAAATTTGAATTTTGGTAAACTGTTTATATAAAAATCAATAATTATGAATATAAAATATTCAGAAAATAGTATAAATTCTTCAAAGTTCACATGCACGCAATATGATAAAAATCATTTAACCTGGGCAAAGGCATGGGCAAATCAAGTTATGGGGAATAAAAAGGGAAATTAATGGGATTAAGCCATATAGAGCAAGTGATAAATAATGAGGACATGACGCCACAAAATGATAACCATCTTAGAAAATTGTGTTGTGATTCTCATTGTCCCATAGTTTTACATACTTTTTCAAAAAATTCATAACTTTGTTAGTTATCCGATTTTGCTCAAACTTTTTTTGATTGGTTTGTCTGATTTTTCTGCTTTTATTGAAAGTAAGTTACTTTTCGAGTGGACTTGTCCTTTAATAGAATTTGGTGATACCTGTTAGTGCGGAGAGTTCGACTGTATAGATTAGTATAATGTAAAACAATGGGATGATCGATGCGGTGTACTGTATCATGGAGATCATAAGCTCCAGAGTTTTTGCGGTGGAGTGAAACAGTAATCCAGGTGTACCAAGGTAAGTGTTTGAATCAGCCCATTTGCTCTGTACAAACTGATGGCTTCAATTTATATAGAGAGAAAGCCAAATACATATAATGCCTATAATTATATACACTCTCTCACCTTTTGCTTTTTTATTAAATGTTTTTACCCTGAAGTTAAATTTTTGAAAACACATCAAACGATTCCTGCAAATCAAACTTTATTGTCGAAAGTGGTAGTATCCCTGGTACGCATTCGTAGTGAAGTGTTGAGAGATAATGCTTTATGTTTGTGCATGGCTCTGTACTAATTGTGCATTTATGTGTGTATTATTTTGCTGGAAGCGAAACAAAACAAATCATGAAATTAATTTTGTCTTTAAATTTATTAACATATGATTTAAATACTATCACAAGCAATAAAATAACGGGTAAAGTTTATAATTGAAGGATGGGATGTACAAACCATTCTGCCATTTTCATATTTCTCTCATTACTTTCACCGCTATTGATCATCATCGTCATCGTCTTCATATTGGTTATATTTATATTAATATGCTATTATTATTATCATGGTGATTATTATTATTTTCATTATTTATTATTATTATTAATATTTTTTTTTTTTTAATTATTATTTTTTTTAAATTATTATTATCATTATTATTATTACTATTATTATTATTATTATGATATACCCTCCTCAAGATGGTCATGGTGCTCTAGCTAGGCTTTCGATTTTCAGAGCATACAACAATTAGGTAATTCCTTCCTATTGGGCGGTCTACTCATGTTAACACCTTGGTGAAGATTACTGCCTCGGCAAAGGACACTAGTGCCGGGTCGGGTCTCGAACCCACGACCTCAACTTCTACATGGAAGGGATAAGACTACTCGACTATGAAACCTCTACATTACCTTTTTGATATGGCCTATAACTCCTTGGGGGTGTTTCACAAAGAATTTAAGTCGAACTTAAGTCTAAGTTGGACTTAAATATTATGGAGAGCCATTTGTAGCCTTATAATGAAATACATTCTAAAGCAAAATTCAAGTATTTTAGACTTTTCATTAATTCCACATCAAAAACATGAATTCTCCCGAGATACTAGAAAATATGAATTAATTGAATCAACATTTTATGCCTTTAAAAATAATTTTTACAAAACATTTTCAAAGACGCTAACGGCTTTCCATAATTTTTAAGTCCAACTTAGAGATAAGTTCAACTTAGGATCTTTGTGAAACACCCCCCCCCCCCCCTTGTCTCTTTTTCTCTCTCATGATGTTGTATCCTACTCGAATAATACTTGTTTTTATATCTCATCTTTTACACTAGTAGACTAGTGTTTAATGCAAACAAAATATTTGGTGCCTCACAATGTTATCTAGACCTATCGTTATCTATCATTATACTAATAATATTCTTTGATGCTGTTAAATCACTATACGCATGATACATATTTGTATTATCTTGAATCATTTATGTCTCATTACAAAGCTACAGCTACTAAAGCAGCAACAACAACTAGCAGCACGAGGCGGGCAATGAACACCACGACGAAACACCGTAATATCACCAGTGAGCACACGACGACCACTGTGACGACATCGGCGTGGACAAGTTCTTCAACAGGTCGTGATTCAACAACGACGGCCATGGTGGATATCACTTTCACTGAACCCTTGGTTTCCATCCCCATCCGCTTAGGTAGCCGGTTACCACTAAAATGATGCATGCCTATCGAACATTGGATTGCATGAATATTAATACACCACTTAATTGTACATCTAGCATTGAAATCACTACTTCAGCACCATTTTCTCTCATTGAAACTGACAGCCCATTAACCCAAAATTTCTCATCCTTTCTTACACATTCCTTGTTTTATCGGTCTGTCACGCTTGTGTGCCTTTGGGAACATCACTTTCAATATTTTCCTATAATAATAAACGAAAGCCTGGATCTAGAAATCATTCTGCCAATTTTCAATTTCACTCAATAATGCCATTGCTGTCAATCATCATTCTCATTGTCTCCATCATTATCATTAATATTTTAATTGAAATTTTTATTATAATAATAATAATAATTATTATTAGTAGTAGTAGTAGTATTAGTAGTAGAAGTATTATTATTATTATTTGTTATGATTATTATTATCATAACATAATTATCATTTTTGTTATCACTATTTTGTTTTATCTTAAAGCTTATCTGCCGTAGTTTACAGGAGGGATTAGACCGCCCTGCAAGGTCACTGGACAGGTGGTTATCTCATCAACTCAGCTCTCAGTTAACATAAGAAAAAGAGGATCATGGGGGACCATTGGTCACCGATTATGCATTGTTTGTTATATAGAGGGTGCAAGCAGCTACAAGTAGTGCAGTGGGCCTTTAAATATCTAGTTGTTCGTGTTTTATATCATGTTGTATACCCCCCCCCCCCCCAAAAAAAAAAAAAAAAAAAAAAAAAAAAAAAAATGTATGTATTTAAACTGTTCAATTTACTCTGTATTTTTTATATATAATTCGTACAGGCAATCTCAGGAAAACAGTTTTAGAACTGATACAGTTACCTTGCTTAAATAAAACTGTAAATAAATGAATACATAAAAATATATAATTTCATTAATTTACAAATTTGTTTATTTATCAATGCCTTTCTATTGTAGAGACTCATGGTCCATCGGTTCACATTGCCATTCCAATCTTAATTTCGGTAGTCATTTTCCTGATCATCATTATTGCATTTATACTGACATATCACCACCTAAAGTACACATCGCTTATCAGAGTGACGGAGAGAGCTAATGGACAACTCCGAGACAGGGGCCTTCGGGATAAGAGTGTCGATGGCGCAACATCTTGGTCGTTAAACGCGATGCCTAGATCACATAAAATGCTTTGCACTCCAGGGCCTAATCCTTCAGTGGAGAACCCTCTTGAGACCTCGGTAGGAGAAGTTCTCTACGAAGATCCTGACAAGAACGTTAATTCGGCAACCAAGCCAGATTCTAAATTATCTCATGAGTTCCTCGTCCCATGCCAGTCCGTTCTTTTGGAAAACAGCTCATCGGACAATTACCCAGAGATGCCAGATGTTGGTCTGTTTAAAGCTCCAGTTTCGGCCAGAAGGACCGATGAAGAAGGGTACATTATCATGGATTGCGACCCACCAAGCCGAACAACCGCTGGTTGCAAGGTGTACTACTCTTCGCGTATTCCCCGACTAGGTGGTATGAGATCCTCAGAAATCCCCGGCAGTGAAGGATACAACTCTACGCGTATACATAAACCACTTAGCCAGGAGGACGACAGAGGGGGTTCTGCAGAAAACCCTGACTCTCATGTGTATTACTCTGCAGACTCAGTGAAAGCTTGTGATGATTACGAAGATGGTGCTTACATCATCCTGGATGATAATTAATCATATAAATCCATCGAACTTTTCAGTGACCTTTTCTTTTTGTGAGTGAGCTTTTTATAATGTTTTTTCTTCTTAAAATTCATGTTTATCGCATAAATACATTTAATAGGAAGTATACTCACCACTCCACACAAGCTACACCCCATAATAGAAAGTGAAATAGTTTACTCTTTTCTTCAAAGTAGAGTAACACGGGTCGTATAATTTTGTCGCGATAAAAAAGATTTCCGTGATTTCATTTGATTTTCGTGATTTTCACTGTTCTTTTTTCGATTAAATTTTGTAAAATCCTTTCCAGGTATAATGGCGCCTCGTGTTACGACCATAAGACACAACGTCGGAAGAATATTGGGATATTAACCTTAATTCCAAAAAAGAACAATGAAAATCACGATGATCTTCATCTAGCCGCAGGCACTGGCACCCACACCCGCTATTGCGATCCTGGCTTTTCTGTTTGACCCCCCCCCCCCCCAAAAAAAAACAACAAACAAACAAACAAACAAACAACAAACAAACAAAATTTGAAACAAACTTCCCCATGAAATACGCGAGTCCCCAACGTTAAAAACCTTCGAGAGTAAACTTAAGAGTGATCTGTAATTAAATCATGTTTCGTTTGTGAATTTATAAATCGTTATGTAAATATTAACTATCATCATTATACAGTGCTTCCCAGAAAAAACGAAACCGATGATAAACGAAGTTTTATCATAACTTAATCACAATTATAATTAATAAATTACACCTATTTGGAAAGCTTAGATCCTCTTTTTTCATTTGATGCAACTCATATGATTCATATCTCACGCATGAGTGATTAAGAGCGATTTGAGAGAGGAAACCAGAATTATGTATCATGTATAATATTGCGTATCCGAACACCTACCCCCTGGACATCCACCCCCAGATAACTACCCCCAATCAACTACCCCTAGGACAACTACCCCTAGGATAACTAGCCCCTATGGCAACCACCATCTAGGACGACTATTCCCCCAGGACAACTATCCCCGGACAACTACCCCCAGAAAAGTACCCCCTAGGAAAACTACCCCTTAGAGGATGGTTGTCGTAGGGGGTAGTTGTCTGGGGGTAAAAGTTCGGGGTAGTTGTCCTAGGGGGGAATTGTATGGGGGAGTAGTTGTCTGGGGGTAGATGTCCTAGGGGGTAGTTTTCTGGGGGGTAGTTGTCCGGGGGGTAGACTTCCCAGAGGGTGGTTGCCCTAGGAGGTAGTTGTCCTAGGGGGTAGTTGACTGGAGGTGGTTATCCAGGGGCGGATGGCCAGGGGGTAGGTGTCCTAGAACCATAGTATTGTTGTAACTTGTAGGTTAACGTTATTTTGTATATTTGTTAAGCGCTTAGAAACATTGTATCTATTTTTTTTGTTTTTTTTTTGTTTTGTTATTTATTTCTGATATTTATACAGGGTGGCACATATATAATCAATTTGGTGGTCTTCCATGAGGCCCTGTATTAAGCACATTATAAATGTAATATATTATTATCAAACACATAGCAAGTTGTTTGCTTATTATAGACGATATAATACAGTACCAACACTCTATCATATGTTGTTTTTAAATTATTGTTTTCACTTTTTACTTAAATCAGTAAACGCATCGAACTTACAGTGATTGCAGTGAAAATACTATTGGTGAAGCTGTGGTATACGTATGAGATCAATACTTGAATTTGAATCATGCAATTATTTCATCCAAAAGAGTTTCATGAGAAATATTCACTCGTTGGGAAATTACAATCAAATTCTTTTTCTTCTTTTTGCAACTGGCAGTGTTTTAATTCACCCCATTTGTTCTGTACAAACTAGTGGCTTCACTTTTCATTCATAGAGAGAAAACCAAAGGCATGTAGTGCCTATGTAATACACTCTCAATTTTTGTATCTTAAATCGAATGTTTTTACCATAAAGTTAAATTTGTATTAAAACACATCAAACAATTCCTACACAGATAACATCACTGGCGAAAATAGTTATTTAAAATAAAGTGTTGACAGATAATTTGTAATGTTGTACTTGACTTTTCATTAATTTTTGTGCATTATACGAGTATTATTATGCTGGAAGCGAAACAAAAACAATCCTTGTTATAAATTGGGTCCTTCAATTTATTGACATATGATTTAATTACTATCACAAGCAATAAAAGAGCAGAAAAAGGTTTATTGGATAAGAATTGTATGTATAAATCATTCTGCAAATTTCAGACTTCTATCATGAATATGATCGCTAATGATAATCGTCCTTATCGTTTCCATTTATGATACTATTAGTATTATCATTATTATTATTAGGTGATTTACAGTGGTTTCGTCTTAAGAAGGTTTCTTTTTATCAGAGTAATTGACAAAGTGATTTGATCCATCAAGGTGAGCTGCAAAAATGAATTATGGTTTAGAAAATGATAAGTCGAAGAAATTGATTTTGTACATCACGTGGTGTTTTAGAAACAGCGGTCTCATCTTTCTGCAT
This sequence comes from Strongylocentrotus droebachiensis, assembly GCA_035222895.1. Taxonomy (NCBI): domain Eukaryota; kingdom Metazoa; phylum Echinodermata; class Echinoidea; order Camarodonta; family Strongylocentrotidae; genus Strongylocentrotus; species Strongylocentrotus droebachiensis. The sequence continues at coordinate 109,682 of JAVYIG010006310.1, read as the reverse complement.
CCTAATGATTATACTGTTTTCAATTATAGCTTAGCTTTAATCTGACACACAAGAGTGACATGGTGCTTTAACAAAAAACGGGTCACTGCTTTGGACACTTCCATCCCAACTCTCTGGTCAAACCAAAAACGTTGTTTTCTACTCGGTGAACAGCTGGCAATAAGAAGTTTGATAAGATATAGGAATGTATGAAATACTGGTGCTCTGCTTTATACTCATAAGACCGATGGCTTGCGGTAGTGATGATTACACTACGGATTTTCGAACTTCCAACGACGTATCCGAGTTTCGTGCAAAAGGTAAGGTCCTTCTGGGAAAATAGTGACGGTTGATGATCTTTTTGCAGCAATTAAAGAATAAGAAAGCATACCACATTTTCTTGTTATTCCGCTGCCCAAGTTGTTGGTATTTTGGGAATTAATTTTCACTTAGTTTTTAATCTCTTGTGAAAATATGTTACTCGGTGCCACACGACCCAGAAATAAATTCCTACAAACGTTTAACTTGATCGTGTTATTAGGAAAGCAATTTATATCAAAATGCAAATACCAAAACACTTAGCCCAAATGTAAAACATAGTTAACTATACAACCATTTACAATTTAAATAGATCAACACAGAAGTAAAGTGGCCCGAAGTAAACAATTTTATTCATATGGTCCTCCAGAATGAGGGAGGGATGCATCCGCGACCAACCGCTGTCTGTTACGTTACTTTTGTTTTGATTTTGTCTGTTTTTCAGTTGTTTGCTGTTGTTCCTGTAAGTTCTGTTACTGTCTTGTTTTGTGTATTCGTTTTTTTTTTCTGTATTTTTTAAAATCTGGTTAGAATTATTTTAAAATTATATACACTATGTCGATAATTTATACAGTACTATGTTGATTTTATTTTTACAAATATGTATCAGTTGATTATTAATATAACCTTTTGTACATTTTTACTTTTTTTTTAAATATTTTTTTTAATTTTACGGGGTAACTCTCTCTGTATTTAGACTATTTTCCTGAGATGCCCTGTACAAACTATAGGTAACAGAAACTTATGCAAAGGAAAGTGAACCAAGTTTAAATACATAAACATATCATATCATGGTTAAAAGAACATAATTATTACAAGCTGAATCCAATGACCGGGGTAATAGTATATTTGTAAAGCGCTTAGAGACATTTGTATTAATTAAGCGCTATATAAAAATTAAATATTATATTATTATTACAAATGTAGTGTCCTCCAGTAAATATTTGCAAATGACTGTTTAGATGTATATAATACATTTAAAATATGTTAAATAAAACATAACATAAAAATGTTATGTTATGACCAATACAGTCACTTACTACAAACAGAATACGTTTATCATAATTGGCCACTTTGCATGTAAATGTTGTATCTTGTTTCAGATGGGGTGTACTTTGGTTGCTATCCACAAGAATGCTTAAAAGTAGGATATTATGAAGTCATCTTAGAATCAACAACACCAGACTCTTGCACAGCAGCATGTCAAGAAAATGGATTCCATATCGCAGCATTGTACAACAGAACAGAGTGTGCTTGCTCCTGTGAGCAGATATGTCGAGCCAGTCCGCTAAAAAGCCGCTACGGTACTTACTGTGGCTACCCGTGCCTAGGGTACTTGAATAAATTCTGCGGTGGTTTAAGAGGAGCGTCATTTTATGTTGGTAAGCCATCAATTCTGACATGCTGATTGAATGTGAATATTTAAAAAGGTTTTAATGAAATAGGTAGATGGAATAATGATTGACTTCATCAGAAGAACATCAGTTATGCTGGTTTCGAAAAGTCTGAAAATTAAGTCTTTATAAGGCTGTTTATAGGTTGTTTTCCCCAGATGAAGGAAACTATTTGGATATAACTCTTAATTCCAAACACATAGCAATATTCTTTGCTAATTAGATAAATTACAATACAGTACCGACACTCTCTTATATGTTGTTTTTAATTATTGTTTTTACCTTGTAGTTAAATTGGCAAAGATATCGAAGAGCAAGTGCAGTGAAATGACCACTGATGGGACCAATGGTATGTATCCGATCAATAATTTCGGTCAAAAGATCATTTGCGAAATTACAGTTATTTTTTTTCTTTTCAAATTTGAATTTTGCAACTGGCAGTCTTTTAATTTAGCCTATTTGCTCTTTACAAACTGATGGCTTCAATTTGCATTGATAGAGAGAAAAATAAATACTTGTAATGCCTATATGTATATATATTTAATCTCTTACCTTTCGTTTTTTTAATTATTAAATGTTTTCATCCTGAAGTTAATTTGTAAACGCATCAAACAATTTTTACAAAGAAAAGTCTCTGGCAAAAGTAATGGTAGCCATGGTAAGTATCCTAATATAATGAATCGTTGAGCAATTATTAATAATGTTATACAATACTTTGTATCGATTGTGCGTTATGCTTGTATTATTAAGCTGGAAGCGAAAATAAAAACACACCTTATGATATGAAAATACACCCTTCAATTTATGATTTAATTTCTATCCCAAACAATAAAAGAACAGATATAATAAGTGAAATGCGGTATCTAGAAATCATTCTGCCAATTTCTTATTTCTCTCATTAGTATCATTGCTATTGACCATCATCCTCATCGTCTCCATCAATATAAATGAACTTATTGTTGTGCTATTATTATTGTTATTATTATAAGTAGTATTACTAATGTTCTCAATTTCATAATTATAATTATTATTATTATAACTATTTTCGTTATCACTTATATTGTTTGTCCATTTATCTATTCATTTATTTACCAATTTTATCTATAGGCCTTCATGCTGTAGAGACCCCGGGTCCATCGGTTCACATTGCCATTCCAATTTTTATTCCGGTCGCCATTTCCCTTATCATCATTGTTGTAGGTATACTGACATATAACCACCTTTCAAAGCAGACTGGAGAATCGACTATGATGGTGACGGAGAGAGCTAATGAGCAACAGCGAGACAGGGGCATTCAGGATAAAAGCGCTCCAGGGACTAATCCTTCAGTGAACAACCCTCTTCAGACCTTGGTAGGAGAAGTTCTCTACGAAGAGTCTGACAAGAAAGTATCTTCCGCAACCAAGGCAGATTCTGAAATATCCCATGAGTACTTCGTCCCATTCCTGGGCGACCCTTTGAAAAACAGTTCTTCGGACCATGACTACAACTACCCAGACATGCAACATGTAGGCCTGGTCCAAGCTCCGGCCAGAAGGACTAACGAAGATGGGTACATTATCATGGATGATGACCCACAAGGCCGAACAACCGCTGGCTCTAAGGTGTACTACTCTTCGTGTGTAACCCGATCACAGAGTGGAATGGGATCCTCAAAAATCCCCGTTAGTGAAGGATGCTGCTCTATACCAATACCTAACTCCCTTAAGCAGGAGGAAAGAAGAGGGTCTATAGAAAATCCCGAATCCCATATGTATTACTCTGCAGACTCAGTGAATGCTTGTGATGATAATGAGGATGGTGCTTTCATCATCCTGGATGAGAATTGATCACATAAATCCATTGAATTCTTGATAGATCTTTGAATCATTAGGTTAATCTCATATAGACAAAATCGTTTGGAAGCATACCCACCCCTCCACACAATTCACATCATTTAATTGAAAGTGAAATAGACCATTTTCATTTATTTTTTAAGTGCATTGATACGAGTCGTAGTCGTGATAAAAAAAAAATCCCTGAGTTCATTCGATCATCGTGATTTTCACTGTTTTTTTAAAGATTATATTTTGTAGAAAGCAACTCTCACATGGCACGAACAAGAACGCACTAGTCACCACGCAATTCTTCCTCGGCTTAACGACTCCTCGTGTTATGACCTTCAGACACAACGTCGGGAAAAGAGCACATACTTGAGCCCCCCTCACACCAAACTAGTTCTCAATACGTTATGAAATCGTCCAAGGAAATCGTAAAACGGGTTGTGGTCGGGGTAAAATGTGTAAATAATGTCTATAATACGATTCTAGTTCGTTCATTAACAGTCCTCAGTACGTCATTCTCGTCTGCATCACGCCCACAGGCAGTTCATTTCAAGTTCAAATCGGGTAAATTTGCCATTTCCAGGCAGTCCAAGCAAGTCTGTAGTCAGTTCAAACCCGTCATTTACTAGTTATACCTCGTTTCCAATACGCCCACACGCATTTTAACTAGTTTGCAATTTGATGTAACTGGTATTTAGCCCGACCACCCTGTTCAGAGACGGTTGAACTCGTTTGTGCGTTCAAACGCGCTTCTAGAGCGTGTGCAGTCCGATCCTGGTTCGAGGCCTATACAAACCCAGCGCGTTCTTGCGATTCTTCATTCCCATTCAATTACACTCCTGCTAATTGATGCTCGACCACGTCACGTTGTAACACATTCCTAGTAGGATCGAAGTACGGCAGTTCCGTTCGTAGTACGTCAATCTCATTTTAAGTATGTTGTCACTCCGTCTAATTGCAGGACGGGGGAAATTTTGAGCAGGCTCAAAGTTCTAAACCACTTTTCCCGTCCAAGCCATTCCGAGCCCATCCGTGAAGTTCTAAAACAGATCGTAAACAGTTGCTACTACGTTTGCTCCGTTCGCACACAGTTTGAGCCCGTTTGGCAACAGAATGAAGTGAGAACTAGTTTGGTGTAACGCGGACTTGACTTGAATGTCTTGATTTGCACAGCTTGAAGCGTTGAAGTTGACGGGAATTAGGAATAGCAAGAAAGCGCTCGGGTTTTATAGCCCCCGAGCCAGGGCGGGATTGCTCACGCTCTAGGAGCGCGTTTGAACGCACTAAGGCACTGAACTACAGGGTGAGTCAGAAATAATGTCCCACTTTTTAAAAGTTGTATTGTTTGAAGTATGAATATTTAATTAGGGATTTAATGATATGTCTTGATAGAGTTATCCTTCCAGTACATTTAGGTACCATTTTCATTCGAATCCGTTCACGCATGACTGAACACCAGACAATCTTTACAAGACTGCCAGATTTTACTTGCGCCAACTTACTGGGTGATGAATAAAACAGTGCATTGAACAAAGACAGGCAGACAGCACACAGACACACACACACACACATACGCACACACACATACACACAAGCACACATACACACAAGCACACATACACAAACACATGCACTTGCAAACACACCCACACGCACACATGCACACACACACGCACACACACGCGGGCACACACTCACACACTTCATGATGACGATGATGATGAAGAAGATGATGATTATGATTAAGATTAAGATGATGACAATAATGATGATATGGTGGTAGTGAATGTGTACTAAAGGGAAAGATTGTCAGGGAAATGCCACTTAAACATTCAGGGATCTTGATAAAAATCAATGCTTTTAAATCAGAAAAGAAAAAAAAAAATCTGAGACATTTGTAACCGTGTGTGTTGTCTGTGTGTGTGTGTGCGTGTGTGTGTGAGCGTGTGTGTGCGTGTGTGTGTAAGTGCGTGCATGTATGTATGTGTATGTTTATGTGTGTGTGCGTGTGTGTGTGTGTCTGTCTGCCTGTCTTTGTTCAATGCACTGTTTTATTCCTCACCCAGTAAGTTGGCGCAAGTGAAATCTGGCAGTCTTGTAAAGATTGTCTGATGTTCAGTCATGCGTGAAGGGATTCAAATGAAAATGGTACCTACATTTACTGGGAGGATAACTCTATCAAGACATATCATTAAACCCCTAATTGAATATTCATACTTCAAACAATACAACTTTTAAAAAGTGGGACATTCTTTCTGACTCATTCTTTCTGACTAAATGTAGTAAGGCACTGTACTAAAAAATGGAAGAAGAAGGTCGAGATGTGGACGAGTTGAACTGTCTCTGAACGGGGTGGTCGGTTTACAAACTAGTTAGAACAAGTTGCAAAATAGTTAGAAAGGGTGTGGACGTATTGGAAACGAGGTGGAACTAGTTAATAACGGGTTTAAACTAACTACGGACTGGCTTGGACTGCCTGGAAATATCAAATTTACCCTATCTGAACTTGAAATGAACTGACTGTGGACGGGGTGCAGACGGGATGGACGTATTAAGGACTGTTTATGAACGAACTATAGGATCGTATTTTATACATTATTTACTCATTTTACCCAGACCACAACCCGTTTTTACTTTTTTTTTAGGACGGTTTTAGAACGTATAGAGAACTAGTTTGGTGTGATTAGGGCTTAAATACGCAGAATACGACTTTTGTATAGAGTCATCGTCGTACAAGAGATATGGGGAAATCTTGCATTGTCGACCTGTCCTTGATGCATGCCTACATTTAAAAAGACAAAATGCTGTTGTAGATGTAATAAATTAAAATGGTTGTCGTTTGAAATGCGAGTCATTATGACGAAATGATGCGGGAATTTGAAGATAATTGACCAAAAACATTGAAACAAATATTCCAACAGCAGGTTGACATGCAAAAGAATTTCCAAACGCCTTTCAATTTCGTGCACATTTAGGCGTATTAAACGCTGAGGGCTTTATATTCATCGTGCGTAATACGCCATTTTCGGTGTATAAACCTGTGACGGGTTTTCAAAATGTGTGTCTGACCAAAGAAGCACTACTGTATGAGGCACAGTATAATGACTTATATGCAATTGAAAAAGGTCATTTCGTCTGTCAAGAGTCTAGCCAGAAGGGCATTAAACTCTGTGTTTAGGTATATAGGTTGATGCCCTTCTGGCTCCAAACAGACGATGCACAGAAAAAAGATTAAATCACAAAAGTACAAGATTGCACACTCCTGCTCATTCTTGAGATAGTGGGTTATATAGACCTACACAGTTGAGGCACAGTTATCCTGTACTTTATAAGATTATTTGTAGATTATTAATGCCTGTATTCTCAACATCATTGTTTTGCCAAATCTTCATTTTCATGGAAAGTGCACCAAAATTAACACTAACGTTTTGTAGGTGTTAAGGTTTTATTAAATTGTACATCAATGCTTTTGATAAATACATTATAGCATACATATTGTATGATTGATTTGTTTTGTTTCGCTGCTTCTTGTATAAGAACTTGAGATTGTTAGAATAGAAATTGAGATGAAATAAGGTAAATTGCAGGTGGAGAGAGGGAGGGATGGAGAGAGGAAGGGAGGGAGGAAGTGAGAGGGGAAGGGAATGAAGAAGTGAGAGGGGAAGGGAGAGAGGGAGTGAGAGAAATATGGAGGGATGAAGAAGAGAGGGAGGGCTGTTGAGATAAAGGGAGCGAGAAAGGGAAAGAGGGAGGAAAAGATGAAGGGTGTGGAGATTGAGGAGAGGAGGGGAGAGAGAAAAGGGAAAGATGAAAAGGAGAAAACTGTATTATAGAGTGGAAGAACTAAGAGAGGGTGGTAACAGAGGACCATTGGTAGACAACACCAAGAAAATGCAGAAAAGAAAGATTGCAATGACAGAGACAGAGACAGAGAGAGAGGGATGGGGTGGAGAGAAGACAAAGAGATAGAGTGGGGGATCCTCCCAAGTACCGACTTAAAAGGAAAATTAAATACATTTATGTTGGTTAATTACACGAACCGAGACAGAAAAGGAAAGGGGTAAGCCTTTTACCACTACTCCCATTATTATCCATCGCATTTTATGTCATATTTCATCCTTTCAAGTAATAATAAAATCAATAATGATATTCGGCTTTAATAAAGCGCTTAATACAATGTCTCTAAGCGCTTGACAAATATACTATTACCCCGGTCATTGGATTCAGTACTTGCCCGCTTCCGTTGACATTAATGTCAAGACAACCACTGTCTCGTTGCTTATTCAGTTTATTTCTCAATGCGTTTATGGGTACAAAACTGTATTTTAGCTTTATGAATATAAATAAGCTCTTCTATTTACTTCACACAAAAGGTTTATAATGGCCACCCAATAAACAAATGCACGTGAAAATCACGTCAATATCAAGGTATCGACTTGAACAGATTTACGTTCTTCAAACACTTGACATTTACGTGATTGTGTTAAGACGTTTCTTGCACTAGGTCTCTTATAAAACACGTACACTAAATCACGCAATTGTCACTGGAATATCATCATTATAATAACGTGATTATCTCTACCTTGGAGACCATGGTTTTTAAACCTAATAGTCCCGCTTTTGTTTGGTTATGAAATTACATCTTCATAAACAAAGTTATAACATTCTTTAGAAGTTTTAGAATCGCGTCACAGAAACACGTGATGCGTTAGTGATAGTTTTAGTCAAAATATCTGCGTGAAATTCACGTATATATTTAAAAGGTTGACTTGAGATGAATCATGTTCTTCATTCACGTGAAATTTACGTCGAAGAGAAAATATGTTACTGTAACCCGCGTTGAACCCAATAATTACGCAAATGTTACACAATAAATGAACCAAAATAATGACGTTCTCATCCCGTTCCTGAACATCGTGTTTTGGATCCTTCATAGTCACGTCCAGGCGCGCCGGAAGCAGTTTGGGATTAGAGGAGGTGGGGGTATGGATGGTGCAAAAATCCCAGAAGGAATAGCTAGTTGCAACTGGTCCAGTTGATGAACCAGTTACTGGTAACCCTGGAAATTGAAATGGGCTAAATGATCCAGTTGATCCAGGTCAGTTAGAATTCAACTGGTCTAGCTGAGCCAGCAGAACCATTTGGTATAACTTCCAACCAGTTGAACCTCCAGGTCTGTTGAAAAACTTAATCAACACTTCAATACTGGTTCGTCTGTATTTCCAATGTAAAGGCAACGGTAATAAGTAGACTTTAATAATTTGATTAATTGAAATGTTTCCATATATTTGTATTTTATTAAAATTATTTTATTTCATAGTTAATGTTTCCCTTATTCATGTTTAATTAAATGTAGTTTATACGAAGTAGTGAAATGTCTTAATAACGGGGAATTTATATTTGTAGTATTTTCGAAATGAAATGCATGTAGGTAAATCATCAGTAATTAAGAAATATGCTGTAAATTCAGATAAATTGTTTAAAAAAACATAGATCTGCACGCACCCCATATTCAATATGCAAATTAACTGATGTCAACTGGTTCAACTGGAAATATGCCCACGGACCAGTTTTTTTGAACTGGTGCAACTGGTAATATGCCAACAGTCAGTCATCAACTGGTGCAACTGGATGCAATGTAAATATGCCAACAGTCAGTTACCTACTGGTGCAAACAGAAATATGCCAACAGTCACGGGATTATCACCATGGAACTTAAATGGTAACTGTGAAACCATCAAGACAACTAAGAACAACTCATTTTTCACACCTAAAATATCATGAATTTGGACCTAAGATAAATAATCAGTTTGAGTCATGAGATCATCACCACGGATATTATGGTAACTTTGACCACCATTAAAACAGGTGTTTCCAGACACCTAAAGAATTACACATTTTTTACACCTGGAAATCACGGATGCCCAGCTTATATTAATAATCCGTTTGAGCCACGAGATCATCACCGCGGGACTTATGGCTACTTGACTATCATTTAAGGTGTTTTAAGACACCTAAGAATGACTAATTTTTCACACCTAAATATCACGGATTCACAGCTTAGATTAGTAATTAGTTTTAGCCACGTAATCATCACCAATAAAGTTATGGTAACTTGGAAAACCATTAAAAAAGGTGTTTTCAGACACCTAAGAATTGCTAATTTTTCACGCCTGGAAATCACGGATGCCCAGCGTATATTAATAATCCATTTGAGTCACGAGATCATCACCGCGGAACTTATGGCAACTTTGATTACCGTTAAAAAAGGTGTTTTAAGACACCTAAGAATGACTAATTTTCCACACCTAAATATCACGGATGCCCAGCGTATATTAATAATCCGTTTGAGTCACGAGATCATCACCGCGGAACTTATGGCAACTTTGATTACCGTTAAAAAAGGTGTTTTAAGACACCTAAGAATGACTAATTTTCCACACCTAAATATCACGGATGCCCAGTGTATATTAATAATCCGTTTGAGTCACGAGATCATCACCGCGGAACTTATGGCAACTTTGACTACCATTCAAAAAGGTGTTTTAAGACACCTAATAATTACACATTTTTTACACCTGAATATCGCGGATTCACAGCTTAGATTAGTAGTCAGTTTGAGCCACGTGATCATCACCAAGAAAGTTATGGTAAATTTGAAATCATTTAAAAGAGGTGTATAAGACACCTCAGAATTACTAATACAACTAGACGATTAGCCGGTGTAAGTAACTCGATTATTACCATCAACCTTGGATAACCTGAGAAACCATTCGATGAAGGTGCTTAACATACCATAGAATTACTTATTGATCACCACCATAGGTTAACGGATAAAAAACTCGTTGCTTGGCCAAGTGGTTATTTGGTCATAAACACTTGATTTACAGAGGTAAGTGGAATCACGACTCCAGTCGCGTGATAAATTGGTGGTTTTTAGGTGAGATGAAAACGTGAACAGGAGTACACACGTGTCGATAACGTTTAGATTTAGTTCAAAAGGCACCATACTTTAAAATCACTTAAATTACCCTCCCAAAAGAGGTTATTTTTTTAGTGTTCTGTTTATTAGGCATACATCTTATATTTAAAACAAATTGAAACCTCTTCTGCCAGGCATAGACTAATCACGACCAATCGAAAGAGAAAGTAATAAATACGACATTGGTAACAAAAGAACAAGTACTTTCATTCACATCTATTGCATCAGGACCATTAAAGTATTGTATCCATTCCTTCCATAGCAAGCAGGGCTCAGAGGCAAATCAAGGTTTTAAATTTGTTTCAAAAAAGAGGGCGGAGGCGAAATTGAAGAAAAAATTACGGATATAGAAGTTTAAATATTAAAAATAGGGAAAAAATGTCAAAATAGTCTTTCTTTGATATCATAATTGCTCGAATAAATGAAGAAAGAGGGAAATCAATGCAACGTGGACATTAAACACCTCTCCACAGTCACGAGTGTCTAAGTATCGCATTATGGGTGTTATTGGTTTCATAGTCACAGGCACGTACGTAGGGGAGGGGGGTTTGGGGGTAAACCCCCCTTTTTTATTTGTATGTGTGTATTAACGAGGAACCCCCCCCCCCCCCCTTTAGATAAAAAAAATAAATGTTAATAGATGACCTAAAAATGGTAACCTTACCCTCCCCCCCCCCCCCCCCCGCTTATTCAGCGGCTGGCTGAGACGTTACGAAATTTTCGGCCCGATTTAAACATGTTAACATGTTAACCCCCCCCCCCCCCCCTTGAACAAATCCTGCGTACGCTACTGCATAGTCATGTTGATTATTAACATTGCGTGTACATAATTAATTTGTTCAGCTTTCAAGCATGGTCTTCATTTTCATGTCGACATTTCCAAATGTCGCCAACTCCTCTACTCGTTATGACTGCAATTGAAATAACATGCATAATCTGATGTTACCTCTAATACCGTTTTCTTCACGTGCATATTAATCCAGCAATCAATCTACGGATTTGCAGGCGTCATGGATGTTGCAGAGTTTATTGTTATTTTTCGTTGGCCTCAGATAAACCAAACTCCTGTGAAGGTCCGGCAAATACTGCAGAAAGGGAATCTCAAGGTACGTAATTCACGAAAAGATTTCATATTTAACTATCTCGCTCCCCCTCTCTTTCTTACCTCTTTGATCTATCCCTTTTTATATTTTTTTCAATTCTCCCCTATCTTTCTTTCTAAACATCTTTTTCCTCTTTTGCCTCTTTTCTGTTCTTAACTCTGTGGTATCTGTGGAATCTAACGTGAAATCAAAGGCATACTCAATCTTCTTCCATCTAATGCTAATACATTTTTGGGGGTCAATTTATTTGTCATCTACTAATATATATGATTATTTACGTGTATATTTGTTCTTATATATGTATCTTGTTTCCTGATGTACATGTATATTATGTAAGTCTTTTTATTTATGCATGGATCATTATTTTCTTTCTGATGATTAGAATGATGATGGTAATAATACTGCTAATAAGTATAAGAGTTACTATAATGATAATAAGAATGATAATTACATAGAGATTTTATCGCCGTATATCATTTGATTTCCTCCAAAGGGCAGCAATTTCGCATTTTGTTCATTCAATTAAAAATTTCACTGGTTATATCAAAATTTCTCATCACGTTTCCCTTCATTTCACGACGGGTTAAATCTTCTCTCTTTTTTCTCCTTATTCTTATGTATCTCAGTATTCATGTCTTTGCTTGTGGGAATAATCGTCCATCGATTTAATTCAAATGAAATTTCGTACTCTCTTCCGCTATGCGAAATATTTCCTCTCTCTTCATTTCCTCTCTCCTCCTCTCTTTCTAAGTATATACATTTTCCTGTCGATCCCATGCTTATCATATTATTGGCATTAAATTATCCAGTCTTAGTGTTATTTATTATGTTCATTATTAACTAAAACGAAGTATGTATTTGTCCCAGAAAGCGAACGGGGCATACAAAATGCAAGTTTTCAATGCGTTAACGCACGGTAGTACATTTTTAAAAACAAAACCAAACATTAAGAAAGGAATATCGATATATCATATCCATCTGCAGGAATTTTCCCCGGTCATTTTGCATGGTTAAATTCATGGTGCTGGGGGCATGTCATGAAAGTTCCGTGAAATATATTAAATGTCCTATAATCTGATGTGTTTTATTCATATTTTTTTCAAAATAAAGGAATACGCTGTGAACCTTACTCTATACAAAATGTGAAGCACGGTCATTATTTACAAATTAGCTTCTTAAAAAATCGCATGCCCCTGTTTTTTGTAATGATCTACGCATTTATTCAACTCCGCAAGAAACTGAATATAAAGAATAATACAAGTTTTAATTTAAACAAATCGTTAAATGCTAGGTAATTTCACAACATTTGGATTTCAAATCAGCCATTCATATAAATTTATGAAAATATTGAATTGTATATACTTTGTTACAATATTGTATGAAGTAGAATTGTTGATAGGAAACTTAACTGTTCTGAAAATGCCATATATTCATTTAGTATTATATTTCATTAAAATGTCCATAATATATTTTTCTTTTAAATTGAAAGTCCCCTCAAAATATCTTGTAATAAACCAACAACGGCAAACCATGTAAATCATTGTAAATTCACTATTATCACTAACGTTAGCAATAATATTTTATTGTTGTATTTTCAATACTACTCTCGTCGTCTTTGTCGTTCATACAATCATTTGCTTCTTTTTTATCAGATTTTCCCTACATTGGATGTTACGAAAGCGCTTGTTTCAAGGACAAAACTTCTTTCACTATTTCAAGCATCAACGAATGCACGAGGGCTTGCAAAAATATAAGCTCTACGTTTGCTGCTTTAGAATTTGGCCGTACCTGTTATTGCGGAGAGTTCGACTGTATAAATCAGTCTGATACGAAACGATGTGATGTTACATGTGGTATATTGTCAGGGAGACGTTTCGCGAGATGTGTCCCAGAGGTTTTGCGGTGGGGTGGGACTTATCCAGGTGTACCAAGGTAAGCGTTTTAATTCAGCCCATTTGCTCTGTACAAACAGATTGCTTCAAGTTCCATTCATAAAGAGAAAACTTCATACATTGAATGATTATAATTATATACACTCTTTCACCATTGTTGTTTGTATTATTAAAATGTTTTCACAAATTTGTTCATTCATCTAGATCTTTCTACTGTTACTGTAACAGCGACTCAGGGTCCATCGATTCACATTGCCATTCCAATCGTCATTCCGGTCGTCATTCCGGTCGTCATTTTACAGATCATCATATTAATAGCAGGTATACAGACATATCACCGCCTAAAGCACGCTGGAGAATCGACTATCAGAGTGGTGGGCAGAGCTAATGAGCAACACCGAGACAGGGGCATTCTGGATAGTAGTCTCTTGGGCGCAACATCTCAGTCGATTAACGCGATGCCTAGATCACATGGAATGCATTGTGCTTCAGGAACTAATCCTTCAGTGAAGAACCCTCTTGAGACCTTGCTAGGAGAAGTTCTCTACGAAGATCCTGACAAGACAGTTTCGTTGGCAACCACGGCAGATCCTGAACTATCCCATGACAACCTCGTCCCATTTCAGGCCTTTCTTTTGGAAAACAGCTCATTGGACCATGAATACAATTATCCAGAGATGCCAGATGTTGGCCTGGTCCAAGCTCCAATTTCGGCCAGAAGTACCGACGAAGAGGGGTACATTGTCATTGACCGTGACCCACAAGGTCGAACAACCGCTGGTTCTAAGGTGTACTACTCTTCGTGTATACCCAGATCACAGGGTGATATATGGGATCCTCAGAAATCCCCGGCAGCGAAGGATACAACTCTATGCGCATACCTAAACCGTTTAGGAAGGAGGACAGGGAAGGGTCTGTAGAAGACCCCGACTCCCATGTGTATTACTCTGCACACTCAGTGAATGTTTGTGATGAAAACGAAGATGGTGCTTACACCATCCTGAATGAGAATTGATTACATAAATCCATTGATTTTTTGATTGATTTTTGAATCATTAGATAAATGGCATAAAGATATTAATCTCATTTGCAAAACTATATGGAAATATACTCACCCCTTCACACAAGCCACATATTTAATAGAAACTAAAATATGCTACTTTTAATTCTTTTTTTAGGCGCAGTGATACGGGTGGTTTTATTTAGTCGCGATTTCCGTGATTTCATTCGATTATCTTGATTTTCTCTGTTTTGTTTGCGATTACATTTTGTAGAATGTAACTCTCACATGGCACGGCTTAGAAATGCACTAGTCACCATGGTTACTGACGGAATCCTTCGTTGGCTTAATGGCGCCTCGTGTTACGACCGTTAGACACAATGAGCACAGGTAAATGCGCCGAGTACGGCGTCTTTAAAGAGTGCTCGTCGTTCATGGCAAGGCCGTGTACAAGAGGCATGGGGGAAAATCTTGCATTGTCGAACTGTCCTTGATGTTAAGGCCTCTATTTGAAAAGAAAAATGATGTTGTGGATATTTTTTAGCCAAATTTTTGTAATTTGAAATGAATATTATGAGACAAAATATTCCAGGATTTGAAGATATTTGACCAGCAGCATTATCATTATTGAAAAATATATCAACCGAAGGTTGACAAGCACAATAAGCTCACATGCATTTTGTGCACAATACGTCACATTCAACGTTGGGGGCTCATATTTATCGTGCTTTATACGGCGTTTTCCGCGTATTTACTAGTCCATCCTCTGTACTTTTTCCGTGTCGCGCGCCGCATGCAATCACCTGATAAAATAACACACCCTCAACGTTGACAGTAGACCTTGCCATTCCTATCATTCTGTTCTTGTTGACGGTAATAAGCCAGTTCATAGATACAATCTGCGCAGATAAAGGTCATTTGTACTAAACGGTAAAACCCACAGAGATGAATACTGGATATGCGCTCATGAAAGTTTTGTAACATTATTCATTTATGCACCAACGGCACATTCTAAGATACGCAGGTGAAAGTATTCTTTTCAAGAGGGCAAACAAAAGGTATTCATGAAGCACATCTAGGACTTTGGCAGTTATTATTCTAATATGCTCAAAGTGGAACTTCTCCAAGTGTAAAGGATCTGTGGATATTTGGGGTCATTTGTACCATGTGCTATCTGTAAAATCCCTTATTTGGGGGATCGCGCGATGAGTGGATCACTGCACAGCGTGTGGGATCGGTGTGTGTGGTAATAGAATAAAAAAACAAAACGGACATAATCAGGACTACGTATATACCTGTGCTCGCTTTTTTAGAACTTGTTTCCGACACAAAAGTAGAATGATTTGTACAGTTTGACTTTAAAAAAAATCATGTACACTCGCAGTATATATTATCCATGTTGAGAACAACATTTTCATGAAAACAGTCAATGTGGAGGAAAAGATTAGTATACAAATGATTGTAGGGATTGTGTGCACAAGGTACCTTTGAATGGTGTTAGACCAAATTCAAAGGTACCGCGTGCACACAATTCCACCGACCCACGAATTAAACCTGTGCATCATCTGTTTTATAAGATGGGCCCCCCAAAATTGTCAAAAATGCAAAATTTTGTTATTTTACAGATTTACCGGATGCATGGCAAAATCATGCGTCCGGTAAAAGTTTTTTACCGGACGCATGATTTTTAACTTATCATGAAATTTAAAAAAAAAAAAAAAAAAATTGTCAGTGCAGATTTTTTTTTTTTAATTTTTTTTTAAAACAGATTATAATTATCAAAAAAAAAAAAAAAAAAACATTATATAAAAAAAAAAATTATTAAAAAAAAAGAAAAGAAAAAAAAAAGAGAATTATTATAAAAAAAAGGATATCAGTGGTATCGATCGCCAATATCGCGTGCATTCAGTAAAAATAATTACATGGTAATTGACCAATCAGATTGCAGGGATTCTTCTACCCAACTTATTAAGATTATCTCAACTGTAACAAATGTCAATACAGATTGTATTTGTTTTGCGAGGAGTATGAATGGACGAAAAATAATGTATGCCAATCTTTATAAAATGACTTGTATCCAGTTGGAATAGGCCATTTCGTCTGTTTAGAGCCTAGCCAGAAGGACGTTAACTCTGTGTTTAAGGATATGAGTAGATGCCCTTCTGGCTCCAAAGAGACGATTTGTTGATGCACGTGAAAAACTTAAATGAGAAAAAATACAAAATTGTACACAGGTGCTCTATCTTGAGGTAGTAAGCCAAGAGACTCTGCATGCCTGACCTTTATTAACTTCTTCTGATAGATAGACCTACACAGTTGTCCTCTCCTTTTTAAGATTACTAGTAGATTATTAGAGTCTGATTCTCAACATAAGTATTTCTTTTGCGAAATCTCCATGTTTATTAATAGTGTATCATAATGAACACTTACTCTTTGTTGATGAAAAGCTTTTGTATGTATTGTACATAGATACTTTGTATTAAAACGTTATGTTTAAACAATGTAAATACACTGTAAGTATGTGTGATTTGTTTTTTTGTTGTTGCTGCTTGTTGTATAAGAACTTTAGATTCATAGAATAGAGAGTGATATGAGAGAGAGTAAGATAAAGGGGGAGGGAGTGAGAGAGGAAAGATGAAAGGGAGAAGAATGTATCATAGAGTCAGAGTGGCAGAAGAAAGAGAGGATGAAATCGAAAGCATTATTTACGAACAGGAACTGCTGAATAGAAAAACTGCAATGCAAGAGATGGAGAGAGGTAGATGGGTGGGGGAAGACGGGGAGAGAGGGAGGGGGAATACAAAATACCGACAGGAGTAGAACTACAATTTTGCTGGTTAGAAATGGAGAAGGGGGGATCCTCTGATCCTCTCAAGTACCGACATAGAAGTAGAACTACAATTTTACTGGTTAGAAATGGAGAAGGGGGGGGGGGATCCTCTGATCCTCTCAAGTACCGACATAGAAGTGGAACTACAATTGTGTTGGTTAAAACTGGACGCGAAACGGACAAGGAAATGGGCGAGACTCCTACCGCCTCTCGCCTCATCGGTTGCATTTTATTTTCTATTTCATCCTCTCAAGTAAGACCCCCTCTTCCTTCGATGCCCAATGCCGTCAATGTCTAGAAACACACTGGCAATTTCTTGTTTCTTTAGTTTATTTCGCATTTCATTTATTGGTGTAATATTCATTTTGTTTACCAAATAATTGTCATCTCTTGCATGATTTGCATCTTATTCACTCAGAAGGTTTAAAGATAAGGCTGAGTTCCGGTAATTATAGAAACAAATTATCTCAGAATCCAACAAAACTTGCATGTAAAAGATTCCAAATAAATGGCACCACGTGCTTAACACAGGTCACTACATGTGTGTGGAAAATAATGAGAGTTGCTTTTTTTTATTTTTAAAGTTGATTTCCGGCAAGTTTTTGTGAGTTTTTATTTTATTTTACTGATTCAAACAATCAATTTTCTGCAGGATAAACAATCCAGAGTGAGTTGCAGCCATGTTCTCTAGAACGTGACATACGATGCATATACCAGAGCTCAAGATTAACTTTAAAATGGCCAGATATCCCAACTAATTACGACCATTCGAAAGAGAAAGTAGTACATTTGACATTTGTAACAATAGTACACGTACTTTTTTTAAAAGCTATTATATACTGAATTATAAGTACGTATTGTACTCGTCGATAACAGCCAGGACCCAGAGGCAAATCAAGGTTTTATATTTCAAAAGGTAGATAAGGGTGGACTCAGAGGCAAAATTGCAACAACGAAAACACGTGGATAGAAATTAAAGTAATAACAAAATAATTAAAAATTTGAACTGTAAGGGTCAAGCATTTAAGGGGGGGGGCAGGGGGTGCATAAAAACAAATGTGAATAAATGTAAAAGGCAAATGGAGTTTCTATGGCGGCAAAATACGCGGGCTAGTTGTGGTTTCGCCTTAAGGAGGCTTCCTTAAGAGTAAGAGTAATTGACAAAATGATTTGATCTATCAAAGTGAGCTGCGAAAATGAATTGTGGTTTAGAAAAAGATAAGTCGATTAAAGCATTATGAAGAAAGTGATTTCGTACATCACGTGGTGTTTTAGAAACAGCGGTCGCATCTTTCTGCATTGTAATTTCTTTATGGTTTCAATTTTGGCCTAACTCTAATCTGACACACCAGAGTGACATTGTGCTTTGAGAAAGAAGAGGTCAATGTTTTCGACACTTTTATCCCAACTCCCTGGTCAAACCCAAAACTTTGTTTTCTACACGGTAAACAGCTGGCAATACAAAATTCGATATAGATAAAGGAATGTATGGAATACTGGTGCTCTGCTTACTTGTAAGACAAATGGCTTCTAACTCCCTGGATATTCAACCTTCTAACGACGCACCCGAGAGACGTGCAAAAGGTAAGGTCTTGTTATTTTCTTGTTATGTTATTTGGTTGCTTCAAATTATTGCATCGCTTGGAATGCAGATATCATTTCATCATATTTTATTTTATTTGATAATTTCGGTAAGATGCATCATCATCATTATCATAATAGGAGTAATAATAATAATGATAATAATAACATTGATGGTGACAATAAAGATAACAATAACAATAATACCACGTTATGCACTTGTCAAGGAATTTGTAAAGTATCCGGGTTTTATAGCACTTGCAATAACCGTTGTGATTATGCATTCAAGGAATGCATCTCAGGTATCTACATACTACACCTAGGTCGGGTGTGACAGATGTATATTCTAATGTCGCTTCTAATGCCTTTCCAAAATGACGCTACATTTCATTGACAGGCAATCGAACCCTGTACCTTTTTGATAAACAGTCCGGTGGCTTACCCATAAGATCATTGTACTCCACTAATATCATCTTCTTCATCGTCACCATCACCATACATTAATTATGATTACGTATGGAGGGAAAGGACAAAATATTAATATAAAATCGCTGACCCATCACACCTTTGAATGTAGACTTCAAAATATGCTCGAAAGCTTTGGAGATGCGACTTAAAAACAATTTATCTTATACAATTATTCATACCCCCTGACCAAACAGCTTTCATTTAAGACAGGTACATTGGGTAGATGGTGTGAATGGTATAGGAGATGTTTCCTTTTATTGTAAACTAAAACCTATAAAATGCTCTGCATGGTGAGTATGGATTTCTAAAAATAACACATTTGATTCCATCAACGGTCCATTTTTTTCGAAGTTTTAAAGATGTTCAATTTCGGATTACGATTTAGTAATTATATCCATGTACCTTATAACGATATTGAAAGCTGTGAGATCTCAACAAGGTACTTCAAAATTGAAAGCGGTGTCCGTCAAGGAGATCCTTTATCGCCCTATATCTTTAATATGACATTTAAAACAAACACAGGTGACCACTACGCTGGGAGCGTTGTAAATGTAAAAATTTACAACTTACAAAATATTTCACACTTTATCATAGTTATAAAAAAATTCCCAATGCATGAAACACAAGAAAATGATCACTCCGTCATAAAGCCAATAGATTCCATGCTATCATTACAGATGCAAGAGAGAATAAAAGAATAGGAAACAATAATCCCGCAAACATAGCAATTTTATGCTCTCAAATAAAAGAGCATAAATTGCATAATATAACAAGAAAACAGTTTTAAGAAAAACTTCTACATTTCAATATTCCTAGAACATCCAAATAGTTTGACTATTGCAGAGAATTATGGTAAAAGTCCGGTAAAAGGTCAGTAGCCCCTTTTTATTACTAGCAATGGACAATAGACTGAGAATTACAGAATAAAAGATTCTAAATAATTTGTGCCAAATAAACACCTTGCTAACTCGCAACTGGAAAAGTAATGATGGTCGATGATCTGTTGTGCAGCAATTAAAGAATGAGAAACCATACCACATTTGTTCTTCCGCTAGTGTGTTGGGAATTCATTTTCACTTGATTCTTAAGCTCTTGTGAAAAATATGTTACTCGGTGCCAAACAACCCAGATATAAATTCCTACAAACGTTTAACTTGATCGTGTTACTAGGAAGGCAATTTATATCAAAATACAAGTACCAAAACACTTAACCCAAAGTTAAAAAATAGTTTACTATACATCCATTAACAATTTAAATACATCAACACAGAAGCAAAGTGGCCTAAAGTAAACAATTTTATTCACATGGTCCTCCAAAATGAGGGAGGGATGCACCCGTGACCAGCCTTTGTCTGTTTCGTTACTTTTGTTTTTGATTTTGTCTGTTTTTTTGTTGTTTGCTGTTTGTTCTGTTACTGTCTTGTCTTGTGTTTTCATTTTTTTTGTCTGTATTTTATTAAATCTAGTCAGAGTTATTTTTATATTATTTACACTGTATGTTGATAATTTATATGGTACTTTGTTCGGTTTATTTCTAAAAATATGTTTCAGTTGATTATGAATATAACCTTTTATTATTTTGTTATTTAACAAAACAAATTAAACGGGGTACCTCTCTCAGCATTAGAACTGTTTTCCTGAGATGCCCTGTACAAACTATAGTTAGCAAATGCAAATGAAAGTGAAAGCTGTTCGAAAATAGTACAAATGTAGTGTTGATCAGTAAATATTTGCTAATTAATGTTTATATTTGTATAATATGTTTGAAATATGTGTATGAAAAAGGGAAAAAAGAGTTTGGTGAAAGTGTTATGATATGACCAATAAAGTAAGTCGAATAATACAAACAAAATACATTGATTATGACTACATGGCCATTTTCATGTAAATGTTGGAACTGTTTTCTTCTACAGATGGAGTGTACATCGGTTGCTATCATCAAGAATGCTTGAAAGTAGGCTATAATGCAGTCCGCTTACAACAAACAACACCAGACTCTTGCACAGCAGCATGTAAACAAAATGGATTCCATATTGCAGCATTGTACAACAGAACAGAATGTGCTTGCTCCTGTGAGCAGACATGTCATGGAAAGCTGCAGCCGCCGCCGGACAAGCCTACCCAAGAATACTGTGGCTTACCGTGCAAAGGCCACTTGAATATGTTCTGCGGTGGTTTTAATGGAGCGTCATTTTATATTGGTAAGCCTTCCATTCTGACGTACTGATTGAATTTGAAAATTAAAAAAAAAATTTAATGAAATATTTAGATTGAATAATGATTTACCTTATCAAAATAACATAATCTATGTTAGTTTTGAAAAGTCAGAAAAATAAGTCTTTATAAAGCTGTTTACTGACTCTTTTCTCCAGATGGTCAGAGGCGGCGCTCGGGGGGGGGGGGGGGGTGGCATGGGGGCACAGTGGCCTCCCACTTTTCAAGTACCCCAAAAGTGCCCTTTTTTACATAGGAAAGGTGCCACTTTAACTTTGTAAGAAGTGCCCCTTTTCACATAGGAAAAATGCCCCTTTTAATTTGAAAAGTCCCCCTATTCATTTTTAAAGGTACCCCTTCCCCTTTCCACCTCTGATAAGTGCCCCTTTTATTTTGACACGTACACATTTACCTTTGACAAGTTCCCATTTGCCTTTGCAATAAGTGTCCATTTTCCATTCTCATAAGTGCCTTTTTTAATCTCTAGTCAGTTCCCGTTTTCAGGTGCGAGAAGCGCCCCCTTCACCTCTGATAATTGCCCTATTCAAATCTGAGGGGTTCCCTTTTGCCTTGACAAGTTCCCCTTTTCCGTTGTAAAAAGTGCCCCTTCCCCTTTTAATAACAACCCCATTTCACTTAGATAAGCACACCTTATACTTTGACATGTGCCCCCTTTCCCTTCTCATAAATGCCCCTTTTCATCTATGAAAATAGTTCCTTTCCATTCTCATAAGTGCCTCTTTTCATGTATGGTCAGTGCCCCATTTCAGATGCGATAAGTGCCCCTTTTCACCTCTGATAATAACCCTTTTAACAATGATACATGTATGTGCCCCTTTTCCCTTTATAATAAAGAACCTATCCCTTTTTCATAAATGCCCCTTTTCCCTTCTTATAAATACCCCTATCAAAATATGATGGGTGCCCTTTTCCGTCTACAAAATATGCCCATTTCCCATTCTCATAAAATCCCTTTTCATCCCTGGTGCATAGCTTATTTTTGTTAAGTGTAAGAAGTGCCCCATTTTCATCTCTGATAATTAGCCTTTGTACTTTGACACATGCTCCTTTTCTTTTCTAATAAGTATCTTAACCCTTTCGATAGGTATCCCCGTTTCCTCTCATTATTAAACGAGTCCCTAATTTCAAGCGAATAAGAGCAATTCCCCCAAAGCTCGTTAGCTACGCTCACTCGTAGTTATAGATGTTATAATTATGTAACTTATCAAAGGTCTTTTCAGTCTTCCGTTATGAGAATGTGCTTATAACCCCATCAGGATTGGGTTTTTCCTCTATATAGGATGTACTTTTTCACACTGCGACCTCACAAATCTTTAAACATTTTGCTTGCTCGCAAATGAATTTTCAGACCATCACACTCAACTGCAAATATTGAAATTATCCCTGATACTGTTATCACCATATAGGGGTATATACCAATGTATACAAAATTGTATATTTTCGCTTTGAGATTTTCTTTGAAGGTGCCCTTTTTTGTTGGTGCCCCCACCCCCACTTTGGAAGTCGCTCCGCCGCCTCTGCAGTTGATGGAATGTATTTGGATATTACTCTTAATTCCCAAAAACATAGCAATAGTCTTTGCTAATTATAGACGAGAAAATACAGTACCAACACTCTCTCATATGACCGGTGTGTTGGCTCAGTCAGTAAAGCGTCCGCCTCACAACCGGGAGGTCGTGGGTTCGAACCCGGCCGAGTCATACCAAAAGACGTTAAAGACTGGAGTTGCTGCTACCTTGTTTGGCGTTCAACAATAAGGGATAGAGCAACGTCAATCTGGCGCTGCTCAGTGGCTGCCGGGCTCACGATCAATTGGGCAAAAAGAATTTCCATTTTCGGTTTAACTTAATAACATTTGGAGTGGACTTTAAAAGATTATTATTATAATTATGTGTCGTTTAACTATTGTTTTCAACTTGTAGTGAAGCCGGTAAACGCTTCGAAGAGCAAGTGCAGTGGAACCGATGGTATGTATGCGATCAATACTTGATTTGGTATTGTGCAATAATTTCATCCAAAAGAGTAAAGTGAGAAATATTCGTTATTAGCGAAATTACAGTGATTTTTTTTGCAACTGGCAATGTTTTAATTCTGTTTATTTTCTTTGTACAAACTCATGGCTTCAATTTTCATTTAAAGAGAAAACCAAATGCTTTTAATTCCTATATATACACTCTCTCACCTTTTGTTTAATAAATCAAATCGTTTCCCCATAAACTTAACTTTGTTAACACATCAAACGATACCTGTATTAAATGAAAACGACACTGGCGAAATTGATGGTAGCCCTCCTGGTACATTGAAGTGTTGAGCATGGCTTTGTATCAATTGTGTGTTTCGTATGTGTTATAGGCTGGAAGGCGAAACGAAAAATCTTGAAATATGAAATGGATCCTTCAATTTATTGACAGACGATTCAATTACTATCTCAAACATTACAATAGCAAATAGAGTAAAAGAAGTAAAAGGCGGTATCTAAAATCATTCTCTCACTAGTATCATCGCTATTGATCATCATCATCATCATCATCATCACCGTCTCCATTATTATAATTTATATTATTATTGATATTATTATTATGTTATAATTGTTATTGCTATTAGTAGTAGTGGTACAATCGTTAATATTTACATAATTATTATTACTATTATCGTGTATTGTCTATCACTATTTTACTTTTATTATTCATCTATTTATCTATTAATTTATTTACCAATTTCTTCAGGACTTTCATCGACTCTCCTTGTCGTTACAATCTCCATTTCGGTCGTCGTTTCCCTGATCATCATTGTTGCAGGTATACTGACATATCAACGCCTGAAACACTCTGAAGAATCTCATATTAGAGTGAAGGACCCTCTTGTGACATTGGCAGGCGAAGCTCTCTACGAAGATCCTGACAAGAAAGTTTCTTCGGCAACCACGGCAGATTCTGAACTATCCCACGAGTACCCCCGGCCCCCCACTCAGTGTTATTTAGGGTACGCGTATGCTTGTACCCTCTTTTTGAAAAGACCCCCTATCTGAGCACTGCCAACATTTCTGAACCCCCCTTTCGCGGGCTTTTCACGGGCTTTTCCTGCCTTGGAGACCCCCCTAAATCCGGAACGCTGCTCAATGTACCCCCCTATCTCAGGACATGCAGACACCCCCGCCCCCCCCCCCCCCCCTCTCATCTCAGATAAGCTGTCATTACTGGTTGGCACTTCTTCAAGTTCAAGTTCTTCTTCTTGATCATTTTGAAGCACAATTTTGTTTAGGGCTTCAATATTACACCATATCACAGACACTGATAACATGAAGGGCCTTGCATCTCAGATTTAACATTGTTAAACGATCCCTTTAATACACAGCCAGGAATACTAATGCAGCTGTGTGTGAATTAGGGTAGCCTACACTACAGTACAAAACTACATACTAGGTCTAGATTCAAGTCCCACATATTCATTTTCATGGGTGTAGGAAAATGAGTTTGAAAGTGTTACTATATTGCGATCAAACTATAGGGCAAACTACTCACCTGAATGTGCCACCCTGTGAGCCACAGGTAGACAGCCACAATATCCACAACGAGGAGACTGTGGGTCCTGCTCAAAGACGTCCCAATCATGACAATTTTGGCAGGGCCCACGCCTCATAGCCCATCTTGATGCCCCGGCTTGATGCCGAGCCTAGCCCGATATGCATGATGAGCGCGCCGTACAGACTATACGTTCTGTTGTTATCTCTCTCTCTCTCTCTCTCACACAGATTTTGAGAAGTCCGTACTGCCCCTGTACTGGGACGGGAGTGCATGGGACTCAATGTTTTTACTTTTCATAATGAAATAATCCTGAATGAGCTTTCAAAACTAGCAGGAATTTCTGAAATCTGATCGCGGGATTTCATCAATTTTTCTATGTTCAACTTCAAGATTTTTTATAACCCCCTTTTTTAATTACAAAGAGATGAGAGAAAACTGACACCCCTTTTTTAAAGAAATCTCCGGGTGAAAGTCAAATACACCCCCTTTTTTTACATTTCTCGGGCCGGACTTTGTCGCACGAAAAGTACCCCTTTACCGGACATTTTGGCAACATGCATGCGGTCATTTCCAAACCTGAGTGGGGGGGGGGGGGGGCCGGGCGAGTACCTCGTCTCATTCCAGGGCGTTCCTTTGAAGAACAGATTATCAGACCATGCCTTCCACTACCCAGACATGCCAGATGTAGGCCTGGTCCAAGCTCCAGTTTCGGCCAGGAGGACCGATGAAGATGGGTACATTGTCATGGACCGTGACCCACAAGGCCGAACAACCGCTGGCTCTTCGCGTATTTCCCGATCACAGGGTGGAATGCCTATGCGATCATCAGAAATCCCCGGCAGTGAAGAAGACTACTCTTCGCGCATACCTAAATTGCTAAAGAAGGAGGAAAGAGGGCCCGTAGAAAACCTCGACTCCCATGTGTATTACTCTGCAGACTCAGTAAAAGCTTGTGATGATTACGAGGATGGTGCTTACATCATCCTGGATGATAATTGATTACATAAATCCATCGAATTTTTTTCAGTGATTTTTTCTTTTTTTGAGTGAGCTTTTTATAATTATTTTTTTGCTTCAAAATTCACGCTTATAGCACAAATACCTTAATCGGAAGTATACTCACCCCTCCACATAAGCTTCATCCCATAATAGACAGTGAAATAGGCTACTATTTTCTTCAAGGTAGAGTAATACGGATCGTATTATTTTGTCGCGATAAAAAAGATTTCCGTGATTTCATTGGATTTTCACTGTTTTTCACTTTTTTCGATTACATTTTGTAGACTGTCACTTTAACATGGCACAGCAAAGCACGCACTAATCACCATGGTTACTGACGCAATCCTTCCCCGGCTTAATGGCGCCACGTGTTACGACCATCAGACATAACGTCGGAAAAAATATTGGCCGGATATTAACCTTAATTCCAAAAAGAACAATGAAAATCACCATGATCTTCATCTAGCCGCAGGCACTGGCAACCACACCCGCTATGGCGATCGTGTTTTTTTGGAGCCCCCCCCCCCCCCAACTTTGAAACAAACTTCCCCATGAAATACGCGAGTCCCCAACGTTAGAAACCTTCGAGAGTAAACTTAAGACTTATCTGTAATTTAATCATATCTCGTTTGTTAATTCATAAATCGTTATCCTTACTTTATAAATCTTCTGAATAAAATGTAATACCAAGATCAATTCTATTTTTAGAATTTCACAGTCCATGATTGAACTATGTGAATGAAATTTTATAGTTTTTATCTCAATTTTCTGCATTACTGAATATTTCTTGCCATCTCCCCTCATCTGTAATGATAAGGTACCCTTTGTCTGTCTCTTCCTCTCTTGAACTCTCTCTCTCTCTCTCTCCCTCTCTCTCTCCGGCTTTTCGTCTCTCTTTCGTCCCCCTTTTCTCTCTTTCTTTCTCTCTTTCTCTCCTTCTCTCTCTTTGTCATCTCTCCAACTCTCCCTCTCCTACACTTCTCCCTATCTCTTTCTTTTTTTAAACAAAAATTTGAATTTGACCAATGAATTTTTATGAAATGTCTATATTATGTCTGATTATTGATTTATGTCATATTTTGTGTTATTTCAATTTGAATTGCAACTGTATTGTATATAACCTTGTGAAATGGATCGTAATTCAGCCATTGGCTGCGATGATCTTTTTAATAAAAAACATTTCTATCTATCTATGTAAATATTAACTATTATTATTATATGATTGTTATAAGAATTACACTTTCGCTCATATAGTTAGAATATTTTGTTTTACCCCAATTTATGGAATTATTTTGACAATGATTTATTCCTAATAGATCACGATCATAGCTGTACACATTCTCATTTTATTGGATAATAATTTGCCAGTGTTTGTTTTGCGTGGCTACTAAAGCATGTGTATGCTACTATGCTTATCAACTAGGGGACCTACTAGGGGACATAAATGACAGTAATGAGGATTAATGCCCCACAAAAGGGCACTAATATAGCACATCGAACCATGACTGAACGCAGCGGGGACTAGGGTAGGGGGCAGTTCCCACAAATAAAAAAGAAAAAGGAAAATGCAATAAATTTTCAATAATTCATTGAATTTTCCCCGGTCCCCAATAGAAACAAATCTTCTGTGTGCCCATGCATTATGGCTCAGGGCAATTTTTAAAAAAATATTCCAACTATATGAGCGACAGTGTATGTATCATGTATAATATTGCGTATTCGGAAACCTACCTCCTGGACATCCACCCCCGGATAACTACCCCCAGTCAACTACCCCTAGAATAACTACCCCCTAGGATAACTAGCTTTCCCCGGTCCCCAATAGAAACAATTCTTCTGTGTGCCCATGCATTATGGCTCAGGGCAATTTTTGTTTAAATATTCCAACTACATGAGCGACAGTGTATGTATCATGTATAATATTGCGTATCCGGAAACCTACCTCCTGGACATCCACCCCGGATAACTACCCCCAGTCAACTGCCCCTAGAATAACTACCCCCTAGAGGATGATTAACGTAAGGGGTAGTTGTCTGGGGATAATTGTCCGGGGGTAGTTGTTCTAGGGGGTAGTTGTCTGGGGGGGGGGGGTAGATGTCCTGGGGGTAGTTGTCCTAGGGGGTAGTTGTCTTAGGGGGTACTTGTCCTAGGGGGTAGTTGTCTGGGGGTCGTTGTCCGGGGTGTAGTTGTCCCGGGGGTAGACGTCCTAGAGGGTGGTAGCCCTAGGAGGTAGTTGTCTTAGAGGGTAGTTGATTGGGGTGGTTATCCGGGGGCGAATGTCAAGGGGGTAGATGTCCTAGAACCATTATATTGTTGTAACTTGTAGTTAACTTTGTATTTTAGTGAAGCGCTTATAAACATTGTATTTATTTATTTTATTTATTTATTTATTTCTGATATTTATACAGGGTGGCGCATATCATCAATTTGGTGGTCTTCCATGAGGCCCTGTATTGGCGCTTTATAAATGTAATATATTATTATTAAACACATAGCAAGTTTTTTGCTTATTATAGACGAAAGAATAAAGTACCAACACTCTATCTTATGTTGTTTTAAATTATTGTTTTCACTTTTTACTTAAATCGGTAAACGCATCGAACTTACAGTGATTGCAGTGAACTATTGGTGTAGCTGTGGTATGTGTATGCGATCAATACTTGAATGTGTATCATGCAATAATTTCATCCAAAAGAGTTTTATGTGAAATATTCATTTGTTGGGAAATTATAGTTAATTTCTTTTTCTTCTTCGAATTACATTTTTGCAACTGGCAGTGTTTTAATTCACCCCATTTGTTCTGTACAAACAAGTGGCTTCACTTTTCATTCATAGAGAGAAAACCAAATGCATTTAATGCCTATGTAATACACTCTCACCTTTTGTTTCTTAAATTAAATGTTTTTACCCTAAAGTTAAATTTGTAAACACATCAAACAATTACTGCAAAGATAACGTCACTGGCGAAAATAGACCTGGTACATTATTATAAAAAGTGTTGAACGATAATGATAAATGTTGTACATGACCTTTGATTACTTGTGCATTATATGTGTATTATTATGCTGGAAGCGAAACAAAACAATCCTTGTTATAAATTGGGTGCTTCAATTTATTGACATATGATTTACTTACTATCACAAACAATAAAAGAGCAGATTAAGTTCATTAGATAAGGATTGGATGTACAAATCATTCTGCAAAGTTCAGACTTCTCTCATTAATATGATCGCTAATGATTATCGTCCTTATCGTTTCCATTTGTATGTTTGGTACGATCATAATGTTACTATTTGTATTATAATTATTATTATTAGGTGATCTACTGCGTAGGCATAACAACAAATACCTATATGGCATAATGAATTTCAAAGGGGCGGGGGGATTTACGCAGGGTTGTTGCCCCGACCCCCAACATAAAAAATCCTCTATGTCGGCATGCCTTGAACCATAATGCATGGCCATACAGAGGATTTGTCCTGTTGGGGATTGGGGGAAAATGCAATGAATCATTGATAACTTATTGTATTTTCTTTGTTTATTTTTGTGTGTGGGGGCGTCGACGTACCCTAGCGCCCGCTGCGTACAGTCATGATTCATTGACTAAGCAATGGCCTCGTTACTGTGAGCCCCCAGGATAAAAAACTGTGTCGATGTGCTATATTAGTGCCCTTTTATGAGGAATTAATCCCCATTACTGTCAGTTATGACTTAAATACGTAGGTCCCCTAGTTGATTAGCATAGTAGCACACACATGCTTTAGCAATTACGCAAAACAAACACTTCCCAATTGTCATTCAATAAAATCTGAGAATGTATACTATTATCTTGATCTATTATGAATAAATCATTGTCAAAATCATTAAAAAATTGGGGTAAAAATAATTATTCCACCATTATGACCAACAGTGTACGTCCAGCAAGCGAAAATGAGACAACCGGAGCAATATGAAGGCATTTATCTCTAACATGCTTTTGGCTTTGGCATGCTCGCGGAAGATGAGGCTTCGATCAAGAGTGACACCTAGGAACTGTTGGGACGAAATTCAGCCTAGACCCATCTAGTGAGATATTCAACTCTTGGTTGGCGCATCGGTTTGCCAGATGGAAGCAGAGGATACAGTCTTCGGTATGCTCATCTTGAGATAACATCTGTTAAATAACTCAGCAAGCATCTTCAGGTTCTTCTCCAGTGATGTTTCGATTGCCTTGACGGAGTGGTTGTCGAACCCCAGTGCGGTGTCGTCTGCGTAGGAATACTGCATGCATTCCCCCTTGGGCATATCAGAGACATAGATGTTGAAAAGTATCGGAGCGAGGACAGAGCCTTGCGGCACATCATTGCGGAGTTTCCTACTGCATTCGCCGTCTGACGTTTCAAGAACAAATGACCGGTCTTGCACAAGCAGCATGATA
This sequence comes from Strongylocentrotus droebachiensis, assembly GCA_035222895.1. Taxonomy (NCBI): domain Eukaryota; kingdom Metazoa; phylum Echinodermata; class Echinoidea; order Camarodonta; family Strongylocentrotidae; genus Strongylocentrotus; species Strongylocentrotus droebachiensis. The sequence goes on along the minus strand of JAVYIG010006310.1, from coordinate 79,137 downwards.
AATTTCACAATTCTTACATCTGGAATGGTCTGCAGGGTATTGCAGTATAATCCACGGTGCCATACTGTGTCAAATGCCGCAGTAAGGTCGACAAGAACTGCACCAAACTTCTGCTTCTTCTGGAAGGCCGTCTCTATGTCGTTTACAAGCCTGACCACTTGGTCGATAGTTGATTTACATTTCCTAAAACCTGCCTGTGTAGTAGGTAGCTTCTCTTCGACAATGTCAACGATTCTGGCAAGTAGCAGCCTTTCAAGTAGCTTGTAGATGTGCGATAGCAGACTGATTGGACGATAGCTCTTCGGTTCGTCTGCAGGCTCCTTGGGCTTCAGAATGACAATAACTTTATCGGTCTTCCATTTTGATGGAATAGTGGGTGATGTCATGCAGGTAGACAGAGAGGCTTGTACCAGGAAATAGCTTTGTGACTCATGTTCCCGAGGAACTCTGTGTGGATGTTGTCGTTGCCTGGTGCTTTGCCGGACTTAATTGATTTCAGTGCAGTTCCAACCTCATCCAAGGTGAAGGCCTCAGACATGGAGGTTGACTCTGGAGTGGACTTGAGGAGGTTCTTTATCTCAGAGTTCACCGAGCGAGAGTGGAAAATAATGCACAATTCACAAACGGTTACTGATGCAATCCTATGTCAGCTAAATGGCACCACGTGTTATGGCCATCAGGCACATCTTCAAAAAACGAACACAGGTAAATTCGCCGAATATACTTCGTCTTTATAGAGTCCTCGTTCAGTTATTTTCCTTTTTTGCAAGGCATTGTGTTGTTGTTGTTTTTCATCTTTATTCAAGAAAATACATATAACATAGTAATACAGATTTTAATCACATTGAATGCATCTCATGCAGGGTTAAACTCTACAATACACAATAAACAAGAAACGGAAAAAAGAACATCATAACGTCAGTTTCTTTGAAAATGAAAACAAAAATTATTATCTTCTTACTAAGGAATGCCTCACTATACAATTGTATACCGTGGTCATATCTTTCAATATCTTCTTAATGAGTAATCAACAACGGGAACCCATCTCCATAGAGGGAGAGTTGAAGAGAGGGAGAGGGAGAGAGAGAGAGAGAGAGAGGGGTCCCGTTATAACAAAAGATATGGGCAAGATTTTGTATTGCCGACCTGCCCTTGATGTATGCCTATTATATTTGAAAAATACTCTTGTAGATATAATACATTAAAATATTCGTCATATGAAATGCATATTATATGACGAAATAATCCGGGACTTTGAAGATGATTGACTCACATCATTGTTATTTTATTGACAAAATATTTCAACAGCAGGTTGAAAAGCAAAATAAAGTACCATGCCATCTGTGCACATTGCTTCGCATTCAACGTTGGAGGCTCTATCTTCGTCAATTATACGGCGTTTTCGGCGTATTTACCTGTGGCTCAAAGTTGTGTTTGACTGAATGAGCCACAGTAGAATGACTTGTATGCAGTTGGAATAGGCCATTTCGATTGTTTAGAGCCTAGTCAGAAGGGCGGTAACTATGTTTTGAACTATATGCCCTTCTGGCTTCAAACAACCGATTTGTTGATGCGCAAGAAAAATATGAAATTACAGAAAGTACAACATTGCATGTACACAGGTGCTCTATCTTGAGATAATAAACCAAGCATGCCTTAACTTCATCAGATTCATTCTGAGAGGTAGACTTACACAGTTGTTCTCTTCTTTGTTGGATTAAAAGTGGATTATTCCTTATTATTGCATATATTCTCAACATTATTGTTTGCCAAATATTCATGTTTATAAAAAAAAAGAGAATCATGATGAACACGATTATTTTCCTGGTTTCAAGGCTTTATGTGTATTCTACAAAAATACCTTATAATTATAAAAACGTATTACAATGTGTTGACAAAAATGTGAATATGTATGTTTGATATCTTCTGTTTCGCTGCTTGTTGTATTAGAACAGTGAGATGAGAAAGGGTGAAATGAAGAGGAGAGTGATGAAAGGAGGGGGAAGGGTGAGAGGAAGGAGCGAGGCAAGGAGAGAGCAAGAGAGAGAGAGAGGGGGGGGGAGGAAGAAAGGAAGGGAGGGAGGGATTGAGAGAGGAGGAGAGAGGAAGGAAGAGAGGCAGGGAGAGAGCAAGGGAGATAGAAAGAGAGAGAGAAATAGAGAGAGGGGGAGGGAGGAAGAAAGGGAGGGAGGGAGGGAATGGGAGAGGAGGAGAGAGGAAGGAAGAGAGGCAGGGAGATAGAAAGAGAGAGGGGAAGGGAGACTGGAAGAGAGAGTGGAAAGGAGAGTGGAAGGGAGATAGGAAGAGAGAGGGGAGGTGAGAGGGAGAAAGAGAGAGAGAGAGGAAGGAGAGAGAAATGGAGAGTGTAGGCCGGAGAGAGGAAGGGAGAAAAAAAGGAAAATACGAAGGTTGAGGAGATTGAGGAGAGGAAGGGAGAGAAAAAGAGGGAAAGCTGTATTATTATGTTATGCAGGGCCCCCAAGTATAACAGTATATAGCAGTATCTGATGGGGCTACCCTGTTGAAATAAATCGAAATAAATAAATGAAAAGGGAAAAACTGTATGCTAGAGGGGCAGAACCTCTGTAGATAGGGTGGTAACATAAGACCATTGATAGAAAACGCCCAGGAAATGCAGAAAAAATTGCAATGCGAGAGAGAGAGAGAGAGAGAGGGGGGGGGGGGGGGGGGGGAGTAAAAACAGATTTTTTTTTCTGCATTCATGTAAACAGATAAGCCTTTTACAGTTTATTCCTTGTGTGTATCGATTGTAAAATTACTTTTGTTATCCATGGCATTTTACAACACTTATTTTTCTTGTCCCAAGTACCGACATATAAGGAAAATTAAATTTGTGTTGGTTAAGACGAACCGAGACATAAAAGGAAAGGGGAAGGATTCTACCTCTTCTTCCGTAATTATCCATCGCTTTTTTAAAAATATTTCATCCTTTAGTAAGACCCCCTTCTTCTTCCGATACCATGGCCATCAATGTCTAGACCCACACTAAGCTACTGTCGCGCTTCTCATTTCATTTGCCATTGCATTTATGGGTACAAACCTGTACTTAAGCTTCATGATTATAAACTCTTGTTTCTAATTCACACACAAGTCTAAAATGGCCATACATCCTACATTAAAAAAAAATATTGAAACCTCTTCCGCCAGGCAGCGACTAATCACGACCCTTCGAAAGAGAAAGTAATGAATACGACATTTGTAACAAAAGTACAAGTACTTGTATTCACATCTATTGCAACAGGACTAAGTATTGTATCTTTCCATAACAACCAGGGTTCAGAGGCAAATCAAGGTTTTATAAAAACAAATATTAAAAAAAAAGAGGGCGGGGGGGGGGGGGCAAAATTGAAGAAAAATTACGTATATAGAAGTTTACATATTAAAATGAGGAACAAAATGTCAAAATGGTCTTTCTTTGATATCATAATTGCTTGAATAAATGAAGAAAAAAGGAAATCAATTTAACGTGGAGATTAAATACCTCTCAACAATCACGAGTGTATAAGTATCGTATTCTGGGTGTGTAATTGGTTTCATATACTCATGTTGATTAATAATATTGCGTGTACATCATTAATTTGTTCAACTCACACGTAAGGTCTTCATTTCACTCCTCATATATATATATATATATATATATAAATGCGATTGAAATGGCATGCTGTATCTAATTTTACCTTTAATAACGTTTTCTTCACCTGCACAATAATCCAGCAATCAATCTACGGATTTGCAGGCGTCATGGATGTTGCAGAGTTTATTCTTATTTTCCTAGGCTTGCTTTCCTTCGTAATGGCCTCAGATATACCAAACTCCTGTGTTAATCCGGCAAACACTGCAGAAAGGGAATCTCAAGGTACGTAATTCACGAATACATTTTATGTTTGACTCTCTCACTCCCCTCTCCTTCTTACCTCTTTGATTTCTCCCTTTTTATCTTTCTTTATTCTCAACCTATCTTTCTTTCTAAACCTCTTTTTTCCTATTTTCCCCTTTTGCTGTTCTAAACTTTGTGGCATCTGTGCAATCTAATTTGAAATATAAGGCATACTCAATCTTCCTCCAACCAATGCTAATAAGTTTTGTGTCAATTTATTTGTGATCTTTGATTTTTAATTTGTATTTCTCGATTTGTCTTAGTCTTAGTTTTATATTTCATGTTATATTTTGTGTTATTGTTTCATAATATTATTATTATTATTAATATTATTATCAATATTATTGTTATAAATCATTTTTATTATAAAGCCTATTATTTTGTTATTATTTTATAAATATATACTAACAATTAGTGCAAAGTTGTTTAGTATAACGTCTATACCCATAAATACCCCTCTGTTTGGTATGTTTATACCAGTCACTGCCCCTTTGTTTGGTATGTTTATACCAGTCACTGCCCCTTTGTTTGGTGTAACGTTTATACCAGTCAATGCCCCCACTGTTTAGTAAAACGCTTCTACCAGTCACTGCCCCATTGTTTGGTATGTTTATACCAGTCACTGCCCCTTTGTTTGGTATATGTTTATAACAGTCACTGCCCCTTTGTTTGGTGTAACGTTTAAACCAGTTACTGTCCCTTTGTTTGGTATAATGTGTATACAAGTTAATAGTGCCCCTTTTTACAGTGACTGTCCCTTTGTTTGGTGTAACGTTTAAACCCATACATACCCCTTTGTTTAGTATAACGTTTATACCAGTCACTGCCCCCACTGTTTGGTAAAACGCTTCTACCAGTCACTGCATGCCCCATTGTTTGGTATGTTTATACCAATCACTGCCCCTTTGTTTGGTATGTTTATACAAGTTACTGTCCCTTCGTTTGGTATAACGTGTATACAAGTTAATACTGCCCCTTTTAGTATAACGTTTATACAGTGACTGCTCAGTTAATCCCTTTATCCCACTGTCTTTCTCTTCCTCTCATTTTCTAAATATACATTTACCCGTCGATCAAATGCTTATCATCATCATCATTGGCATGAAATTATCCAGTCTTAGTGTTATTTATTATATTCATCATCAACTAAAACGAAGAATGTAAGTCCGTGTGACATTTGTCCCTGAACGCAAATGGGGAATAGAAAATGCAAGTTTTCCCTGCGTCAACGCAATACATTTAAAAAAAATAACATTAAAAAATGAATATCGATATGTCATATCTATTCTCAGATATTTTCAACCGTCGTTTTGCATGGTAATAATCATGGCATTATAGTCCAGACATTTCGTGAAAAAAAGGGTTCAACCTCCCACTAATTGCACCTAAAATCAAAGCTCTATGTAACTTAGAAGCAGAGATATAGGGAAACATCCGGTTTATGGCGGCCATTTTGAAAAAATGGCCGCCTTGGTACTTTCCCCCACCAGGATTCCTTAAGAGTTTTGATTGTTGTAGAGGACATATTTTTGGGTATAAACAGTTAAAAGACTTTCTGTTGCAATTAGTGGGAGGTCATATCAAATAATGCCTGGACTATCAGGGGAATCTCATAGAATATCGGTGAAATATAATGTCCTTTAATCTGATGTGTTTTCTTGATATTTATCAAAATGAGGATTACGCTGTGAACCTTATTTAATACAAAACGTGAAGCGCGCTTACTATTACGAATTTTCAAACATGCTGAGAGACAGAAAAAAGCCTCTTGAAATTAGATGAAAAACATTATACAAACTTCTAAAGATCACGCATATGCTCACAATCGAATGCCAAAATGCTCACTGCAGTCTGTCCTGCATGAATTTGAACGCTCCTTACAGATTTTTTTTTGTTTTTGATAGAAATCTCGTTATACACTTTTGAATAAAATCGCATACCCCTTAAATTATATTGGATAATAACATTCTCTATTTTAGTAATGATCTACACATTTATTAAACTCCGCAGGAAACTGAATATAAAGAATAATACAAGTTTTGATTAAACAAAATCTTTAAATCTTTGGTTTATTTCGCAACAACTGGATTTGCTATCAGCCATTTATATAAATTTATGAAAATATTGAATTGTATATACTATGTAGTATTAAACGAATTAATATAAAAGGTTAATTTTTGGTCATTCCATAATAAAGCTACAGATAGAATTACAACATTTTATAAGGTTGAATAGTTGATAGGAAATCTAACTATTTTGAAAGTACCTCACATTAGTTCAGAATATTACACAATGTACACATTCCTTTTTTAAATGTTTATAATACTCTCTTCTTTTAATTCAAGATTCTCTCAAAAGTCGTGGAATTAACCAACAACAGAACATATACAATTATTGTATCTGTGTTATCATCAACTTTATCAAAAACCTTATTAAGTTGTATTATCATTACTATTCTTGTCGTTGTTGTTATCATGTTCTTGCACAAATTTTCTTCTTCTTTTTCAGATTTTCCTTACATTGGATGTTATGAAAGCGCTTGTTTTAAGAACACAACTTCTTTCACTATTTCAAACATTAACGAATGCACAGGAGCTTGCAGTAATGAAAGCTCTACGTTTGCTGCTTTAGAATTTGGGGATACCTGTTATTGCGGAGAGTTCGACTGTATGGATCAGTCTGATACGAAACGATGTGCTGATAAATGCGGTATACCGTGTCAGGAAGATCTTGTGCCCGAGAGGTTTTGCGGTGGGAGTGGATTTATTCAGGTGTACCAAGGTAAGCTTAGCTAGCCCCGCTTCCACTATTTCCTTAATCACTTCCATGCCTACTCAAATCGACTGATTTGATGTCATTAGGGGGTAAGTGTGTTTGTATAGACCATTTTCGTAATGTTGCTTAATGCCCAAGTCCACTGTAGAAATAACTTACTTTCAATAAAAGCAGAAAAATCAGACTAACCAATCAAAAAAGTCTGAGAAAAATCGGATAACTAATAAGAAAGTTATGAATTTTTAATGACATTAAAAACTTTGAAAATCACTAGACAAATTGGCAACTCACTCAAGAGTCTGTGACGTCATGTCCCCACTATCCACTAATTATTATCTATATATTGATGACATAAATTTCCCATTTTCTCCTTAAGAATTTTATTTCTTCACACCAGCATCCAAGTTTAAATAGATTAATAGTAATATGTTTTTTGTGAGGATGCACTAATATAGAGTAATTTTTTCCATATAAATCATGAAAAATGTGAATTTTGATAAACGGTTTATATAAAAATCAATAATTATTAATATAGAATATTCAGAAAATAGTATAAATTCTTCAAAGTTCACAAAAGATTTCGTGAAATGACATGCACGCAATATGATAAAAATCATTTAACCTGGGCAAAGGCATGGGGAAATCAAGTTATGGGGAATAAAAAGGGAAATTAACGGGATCAAGCCATATAGAGCAAGTGATAAATAATGAGGACATGACGTCACAAACTGATAACCATCTTGGAAATTTGTGTTGTGATTCTCATTGTTCCATAGTTTTACATACTTTTTCAAAAAGTTCATAACTTTCTTGTTAATTATCCGATTTTGCTCAAACTTTTTCTGATTGGTTTGTCTGATTTTTCTGCTTTTATTGAAAGTAAGTTACTTTTCGAGTGGACTTGTCCTTTGGGTGATACCTTTTATTGCAGAGAGTTCGACTGTATTGATCAGTCTGATGCGAAGCAATGTAATGATCGATGCGGTGTACTGTGTCAGGGAGATCATGTGCTCCAGAGAAGGTTTTACGGTGGAGTGAGACAGTTTATCCAGGTGTACGAAGGTGTTTGAAATCAACCCATTTGCTCTGTACAAACTGATGGCTTCAATTTCCATTCATAAAGAGAAAGCCACATACATCTAATGCCGTTGATTATATACACTATCTCACCTTTTGCCTTTTTATTAAATGTTTTTACCCTGAAGTTAAATTTGTGAAAACACATCAAACGATTCCAGCAAATCAAACTTCACTGTCGAAAGAGAAAGTAGCCCGGGTACGCATTTGTCGTGAAGTGTTGAGCGATAATGCTTCATCGTTGTGCATGGCAGTGTACTAATTGTGCATTTATGTGTATATTATTTTAATTTGGAAGCGAAACAAAACAAATCATGAAATTAAGTTGGTCTTTCAATGTATTAACATATCATTTAATTACTATCACAAGCAATAAAATAAAGTAAAGTTCCTAATTGAAGGATGGGATGTACAAACCATTCTGCTATTGTTCACATTTCTCTCATTACTTTCATTGCTATTGATCATCATCGTCATCGTCTCCATATTGTTATAATTGATATTATTATGCTATTATTGTTAGGTGTCGTGGTCGAGTGGATATGTCACCGGACTGTGGATCACAAGGTCCGCGGTTTCAAGTCCCGCCACGGCACTAATGTCCTTTGGCAAAACATTGATCTACATTTGCCACTCTCCACCCAGGTGTTAAAATGGGTACCCGGTAGGATGCGAAAGCTAATGTGGTTTGATTAGCAATGGCGCTTGTAAAATGGCGCCTATAGGCGCATTATAAATGTGAGCTATTATTATTATTATTATTGTTATTATTATTATTATTATTATTATCATTATTATTATAGGATTTCCCGGCCAAATTCGCGAGTTTGTCATTAAAATTAATTTGTCTTGCGTTCAAATTCGACGGTTTTAGTGCTGTCGTGTATATCTCGGGTTCATATTCCTTTTTCTAGATTTCAAATCTATGAAGTTTTCATTAGAATCTATTTATGTTTCATTCAAATTAACGAACAAAGTGCTTCTTTCGCTATTTGGTCATTCGATTTAGCGCAACACAATTTTCTGACATCGCGACGATGTACTTCTAGCATTCGAATTCATTTGTACATGTAGCATTCAAATTAGCACTTTGTGCACTTAAATTGATGGTCAATATACATTTCTCGTTTATTACACACTTTTTATAGCTCATTCTTTTTCTTTCAAGATTGTTTTTTTCCATGTGTACATTTGTATTTCATCATATTCTATTTTCTTGCATTTATACATTTTATATACTTTTAGATTTATCTGATATTCATCATTCTTTAAGTTAGATTGTTAAGAAGAAAAAAAACGACTTACATCTACGGACTTGATGGTCTCAATTTTTTTGTAAATTTTCATTGTTTGTCTTGTGTTTCATCATAATTTTATCGCAATTTCATTATGGAGAAAGGGTACAATATTGTGACTGGGATAGGTATTGTTGTATTCCCACTTTTCCGGGGTATATGAACATGTCCGTGCAGAAATGCCATATCCCTTGATTTCGCCCCTTCTTAACCAAATGTCTGACTATGCATATGCATTGTTCTCAAAATTAATAAATGGAATAACAGAAAAGACCCTAATGGCAAATCATGCATTTAATTGCATTAAAAAAAAAATGTAAACGTGTTGCATTTCTTCCCCTAACATTCCTAACTTGAATACACATAATTCAAATACGAATGACAGATGTTAATTTGAATGATAGAAATGACGCCTCGACAAATGACGATTAATTTGAATGCTAATTGAGCAGTTTCTAAATTGAATGACAGATCTATGAAATCCTTCGACCAAAATCCTAAATTAAATACAAAATCGGAAAAAATGAATGCTAATTGGCATGGCAAAGCTGATCTGCGCTAACTTAAATGCAAAGTAAATGAATTCGAATGACAAACTCGCGAATTTGGCCGGGAAATCCTATATTATTATAATAATAATTATTATTATTATTATTATTAATATTATTATTATTATTATATACACCACTTAAGATGCTCAAGGTGCTTTAGCTAGGCTACCGATTTTCAGTGCATACAGCAATCAGGTATTTTGTTCCTATTGGGCGGCCTACTCAATATGTTTAAACCTGGGTGGAGAGTGTCAAACGAAGATTACTGTCTCGGCAAAAGACACTTTTGCCGCGTCGCGTCTCGAACCCATGACCTTAACGTTTACATTGAAGGGATAAGACCACTCGACTATATGGCTTATAACTCCTTGTCTCTTTTCATCTTCTTTCTCTCTCATGATGTTGTATCCTACTCGAATAATACTTTTGTGTTTATATCTCATCTTTTACACTAGTAGACAAGAATAATGCAAACAAAATATTTGGTGCCTCACCATGTTATCTAGACCTATCGTTATCTATCATTATAATACTAATAATCTTTGATGCTGTTAAATTACTATACGCATGATACATATTTGTATTATCTTGAATCATTTCTGTCTCATTACAAAGCTACAGCTACTAAAGCAGCAACAACAACTAGTAGCACGAGACGGGCAATGAACACCGCGACTAAACACCGTAATATCACCAGTGAGCACACGACGACCACTGTGACGAAATCGGAGTGGAAAAGGTCTTCGCCACAATCAGCAGGTCGTGATTCAAAAACGACGGCCATGGTGGATACCACTTTCACTGAACCCTTGGTCTCAATCTCCAGCCGATTAGGTAGCCGGTAACCACTCCATTATAATGATGCATGCCTATCGAACATTGGATGGTGCATGAATATTAATGTACCACTTAATTGTACATCTAGTGTTGAAATCACTACCTTTATAGCACCATTTTCTCTCATTGAAACTGACATCCCATTAGCCCAATATTTCTCATCCTTCCTTACGCATTCCTTGTTTTATCGGTCTGTCACGCTTGTGTGCCTTTGGGAACACCACTTTCAATATTTTCCTATAATACTAAACGAAAGCCTGGATCTAGAAATCATTTTGCCAATTTTCAATTTCTCTCAATGATATCATCGCTATTAATTATAATCCTCATTGTCCCCATCAATATCATTAATATTTTAATTGAAATTTGTATTATAATTATAATAATTATTATTATTAGTAGTAGTAGTAGTACTAGTAGTAGAAGTATTATTATTATTATTTGTTATGATATTATCATTAAGTTATCACTATTTTGTTTTGTCTTAATTAAATATCTAGTTGTTCGTGTTTTATATCATGTTGTATACCCTCCCCCCCCCCAAAAAAAAAAAAAATCATGTTATGATATGATATGTATGTATTTAAACTGTTCAACTTACTCTGTATTTTTTATATATAATTCGTACAGGCAATCTCAGGAAAACAGTTTTAGAACTGTTACAGTTACCTTGCTTAAATAAAACTGTAAATAAATGAATACATATAAATATATAATTTCATTAATTTACAAATTTGTTTATTTATCTATGCCTTTCTATTGTAGAGACTCATGGTCCAACGGTTCACATTGCCATTCCAATCTTAATTTCGGTCGTCATTTTCCTGATCATCATTATTGCAGTTATACTGACATATCACCGCCTAAAGTACACATCGCTTATCAGAGTGACGGAGAGCGCTAATGGACAACTCCGAGACAGGGGCCTTCGGGATAAAAGTGTCCATGACGCAACATCTCGGTCGTTAAACGCGATGCCTAGATCCCATAAAATGCTTTGCACTCCAGGGCCTAATCCTTCAGTGGAGAACCCTCTTGAGACCTCGGTAGGAGAAGTTCTCTACGAAGATCCTAACAAGAACGTTAATTCGGCAACAAAGCCAGATTCTAAATTATCTCATGAGTACTTCGTCCCATCCCAGCCCGTTCTTTTGGAAAACAGCTCATCGGACCATGACTTCAATTACCCAGAGATGCCAGATGTTGGCCTGGTTCAAGCTCCAGTTTCGGCCAGAAGTACCGACGAAGAGGGGTACATTGTCATGGATCGTGACCCACAAGGCCGAACAACCGCTGGCTCTAAGGTGTACTACTCTTCGCGTATTTCCCGATCACAGGGTGGAATGCCTATGGGATCTTCAGAAATCACCGGCAGTGAAGGATACAACTCTACGCTTATACCTAAACCACTTAGCCAGGAGAACGACAGAGGGGGGTCTGCAGAAAACCCTGACTCTCATGTGTATTACTATGCAGACTCAGTGAATGCTTGTGATGATTATGAGGATGGTGCTTACATCATCCTGGATGATAATTGATCACATAATCCATCGGGTTTTTTCAGTGATTTTTTCTTTTTTTGAGTGAGCTTTTTATAATGATTTTTTTTCTTCAAAATTCACGCTTATCGCACAAATACCTTAATCGGAAGTATACTCACCCCTCCACATAAGCTACATCCCATGATATAAAGTGAAATAGGCTACTATTTTCTTCAAAGTAGAGTAATACGGATGGTATTATTTTGTCGCGATAAAAAAAATTTCCGTGATTTCATTGGATTTTCACTGTTTTTCACTTTTTTCGATTACATTTTGTAGACTGTCACTTTAACATGGCACAGCAAAGCATGCAATAATCACCATCGTTACTGACGCAATCCTTCCCCGGTTTAATGGCGCCTCGTGTTACGACCATCAGACACAACGTCGGAAAAAAATTGGGTTATTAACGTTAATTCCAAAAAGAACTATCCGCAGGCACTGGCACGCACACCCGCTATGGTGACCATGCCTTTTCTGTTTGAGCCCCCAAACTTTGAAATAAACTTCCCCATGAAATACGCGAGTCCCCAACGGTAAAAATCTTCGAGAGTAAACTGTAATTTATCTGTAATTTAATCATATTTCGTTTTTTAATTTATAAATCGTTATGTAGATATTAACTATTATTATTATATGATTGTTATTAGGAATTTGTTATTATAATTATGTATCATGTATAACATTGCGTATCCGGACAGCTCTTCCCTGGACGTCCACCCCCGGATAACTACCCCCAGTCAACTACCCCTAGGACAGCTACCCCCTAGGATAACTTGCCCCTAGGGCAACCACTCTCTAGGACGATAACCCCCGGGACAACTATCCCCGGACAACTACCCCAGACAAGTACCCCTAGGACAACTACCCCACAGACAACTACCCCCAGAGGATGATTGTTGTAGGGGGTCGTTGTCTGGGGGTAATTGTCCGGGGGTAGTTGTCGTAGGGGGTAGTTGTCTGTGGGTAGTTGTCCGGGGGTAGATGTACTAGCGGGTAGTTGTCCTAGGGGGTAGTTGTCTGGGGTAATCGTCCGGGGGGTAGTTGTCCTAGGGGGTAGTTATCTGGGGTAGTTGTTCGGGGTTAGCTGTCCCGGGGGGGGGGGGTAGACGTTCTAGAGGGTGGTTTCCCCAGGAGGTAGTTGTTCTAGGGAGTAGTTGTCCTGGGGGTAGACGTCCTAGAGGGTGGTTTCCCCAGGAGGTAGTTGTTCTAGGGAGTAGTTGACTGGGGTGGATATCTGGGGTGGATGCCCAGGGGGTAGGTGTCCTACAACCATAGTATTGTTGTATCTTGTAGGTTAACATTCCTTTGTATTTTTGTCAAGCGCTTAGAAACATTGTATTTATTTATTTATTTCTGATATTTATACAGGGCGGCACATATCACCAATTTGGTTGTCTTCCATGAAGCCCTGTAACTAAGCGCTTTATAAATGTAATATATTATTATTAAACACATTTATTGTAGACGATAGAATACAGTACCAACACTCTATTATATGTTGTTTTAAATTATTGTTTTCACATTTTACTTAAATCGGTAAACGCATCGAAATTACAGTGATTGCAGTGAAAATAATATTGGTGAAGCTGTGGTATATGTTTGAGATCAATACTTGAATTTATATCATGCAATTATTTCATCCAAAAGAGTTTCATAAGAAATATTCATTCGTTGGGAAATTACAGTCAATTTATTTTTCTTCTTGGAATCAAATTTTTGCAACTGGCAGTGTTTTAATTCACCCCATTTGTTCTGTTCAAAAAAGTGGCCCTCACTTTTCATTCATAGAGAGAAAACCAAAGGCATGTAATGCCTAATCACTCTCACCTTTTGTTTCTTAAATTGAATGTTTTTACTCTGAAGTTAAACTTGTAAACACATCAAACAATTCCTGCAAAGATAACGTCACTGGCGAAAAGAGACCTGGTACGTTTCTATAATACAATGTTGAGTGATAATGCTTAATGTTGTGCATGACCTTGTACTAATTGTGCATTATATGTGTATTATTATGCTGGAAGCGAAACAAAACAAACCTTGATATAAATTGGGTCCTTCAATTTATTGACATATCACAAGCAATAAAAAAAGCATATCAAATTAATTTGTTAAAGATTGGATGTACAAATCATTCTACCAGTTACAGACTTATAGTCTCGCTAATGATTATCATCATTATCGTTTCAATTTGTATATTTGGTACGATCATTATGTTAATATTCGTATTATAATTATTATTATAAGTTGATCTGCCGCGTAGGCATTAAGAAAAATAGTACCTATATGGCAAAATGAATTTCAAAGGGGCGGGGGGGGGGGGGGGGGGGTTGCGCATCAGGATAGTTGTGGTTTCGTCTTAAGAAGGTTTCTTTTTGTCAGAGTAATTGACAAATTGATTTGATCCATCCAACTAAGCTGCGAAAATGAATTGTGGTTTTAAAAAAGATAGGTCGATGAAAGCATTATGAAGAAAGTGATTTTGTACATCACGTGGCGTTTTAGAAACAGCGGTGGCAGCTTTCTGCATCGTCATGTATGTATCGTTTTAATTATGGTTAAGCTCTTATCTGACACACCAGAGTGACATGGTGCTTTTAGAAAGAACGGGTCCATGTTTTTGACACTTCCGTCAAACCAATAACTTTGTTTTCTACACGGTGAATAGCTGGCAATAAGAAGTTTGATATAGATATAGGAATGTATGGAATAATGGTGCTCTGCTTACTGTTAGGACCGATGGCTTGCAGTTGTGACAGTGACACTACGGATGTTCAACCTTCCAATGACTTCCCTGAGAGACGTGCAATAGGTGAGGTCTTTTTTATAAAAGATTTTTAATGCAGATTTTAATTTTATCAGTACCACTTACACACAAAAGTATCACAGCAATGAATGAGAATATAATGGATAAATATGAATAACTATCAAGCTACAACTATTCTACAACGAGGGTAAATATGTTTTGTGATTAAATACAAAGCTTTGGTATTTTAAACTAAATAAAAGATAAATAATTAAGAAACATAATATTAGCAAAAATTCAATAACCTTGGTTTAAAGTTAAAAACAACTATTCTATTAACATTTGTGATATTAGAGTTCTACGAAAGGAAGACACTTATGCTTTCACCCGTACAGATAGGGGTAGATCATTCCAATAGCGTTTGCCTCTGAATGACATTGAAAATTTACCCTTCATTTTCCTTACTTTAGGCACACTCAACTTCTTACTTTTCCTTTGTCTAGTCTCATAGTTGTGCTCTATGAAACAGCAATAGGGACTTTTAGATTTGCGTGGACCGATACGTGTGACGTCCATTCAAGGCAGTGCATTACAAGGACGTCGTTCGTTGAAATCCCCTATTGTCTTCGTGCGAATCTAAAAGTCCCTAATACTGAATTAGAGATTGCGGCAATTTATCATTCAATAATTGATACATAAAAACACAAATAGATAGTTTATGGAGTTGATACACATCCAATATTTTTAACTCCCGGAATATCGGTTGTGGGTTGAACCCCCCCCCCCCCCCCCCCCCCCCATCCTCCCCCCCCCCTTTGGTTATTATTTTATTTGTTTATAATAATAATTAAAATATATTAACAAATGTGGTAATCGGTGACACCAAAGAGCTGACCTTACCCCCCCCCCCCTCCCTCCCCCCCCCCCCCCAATATCGGTCGGCCGAATTTTTAAATGTTTGGACACACAAAATAAAATATGTGCTTTCCTGGTTGTAATTTTACTGAGCTATCTTCAAAAATAGCAGATATAGGAAAATGATCTGAAACGTCAGTTACAATTGTACCAGCACATATGCGATCTGCACCCATATTTGTGTCAATATGATCAATTAAGGAACCTGACATGGGTGTTACCCTCGTAAGGGTCTTAATCAATTGATGCGTCCCCAAACACAATAAGGAAGTAACAAACATTTCAGCATTTACCCTGGGGTTATACAAATCAATACTGAAATCACCCATTAAAAATACAAAACTTTACAAACACAGACACAGACAATAAACTCCCCTCATCATCATCATCATCATCATCTTCATCATCATAATTATATTAATAATAATAATAAAACAGTTTATATCACATTATGCGCTTTCCAAGGACTTCGTATATTATCCCGGGCTTATATCAATAACCGCTGTTTTAATGGGTGCTAGGACACCTATACCCCTTGGACATCCACCCCCGGATAACAACCCACAGTCAACTACCACCTAGGACAACTAACCCCTAGGAAAACTACCCCTAGGGCTACCACCCTCTATGACGACAACCCCCCCCCCCCCCGGGACAACTACCCCTGAACAAATACCCCTAGGAAAACTACCCCAGGACAACTACCCCCTACAACAACTTCCGCCGGTTAACTACCCCCTACGAAAACCCTCCTATAGGACAACTATCCTAGGGGGTAGTTGTCTGGGGTTAGTTGTCCTAGAGGGTGGTTGCCCTAGGAGATAGTGATCCTAGGGGTAGTTGTCCTAGGGGGTAGTTGACTGGGGGTGGTTATCCGGGAGGGGGGTGGATGTCCAGGGGGTAGGTGTCCGGATACGGTTTTAATGCATTCATGCAGGGAGGTGAGACAAAATGTCTCCCTGATTCAAGAAATTAATCTTAGGTACCATCTTAGTACTGTTGAAAATGTATAATAATGACGCTATAATAATGACGTTTTTTTTTCTTCAAATGACGCTAGAGTCCAGTGGCATAGAATCGAACCCAGTGCATTTGTGATATACAGCTAGTTGAATTATCTACAAGAACCCCGTACAGCACCATCATCTTTTTCTCCATCATCACCATCACCATACATTAATTATAATTACATTGCCATTTTTCATGCAATTGTTTTACCTTTTTTTAGATGGTGTGTACATCGGTTGCTATCCTCAAGAATGCTTGAACGTAGGCTATTATGTAGTTCTCTTACAATCAACAACACCAGACTCTTGCACAGCTGCATGTAAAGACAATGGATTCTATATTGCAGCCTTGTACAACCGAACTAAATGTGCTTGCTCCTGTGAACAGAGATGTCCTGACAAGCCGCTGGACGACACGGTCTGTGGCTTACCTTGTAGACATGATTTGAGTAGATTATGCGGTGGTTTTAATGGAGCATCTTATTATGACGGTAAGTCTTCAATTCTGACGTGCTGATTGAATGTGACGATTTAAAAAGTTTAATGAAATAGGTAGATGGAAGAATGATTGACTTTATCAGAAGAACATAATATATGTTAATGTTGAAAAGTCGAACAATTATAAGGCTGTTTATAAACGGTTTTCACCAGATGGAGGAGAATATTTAGATATGTCTCGTAATTTCAAACACGTAGCAATATTCTTTGCTAATTATAGACGATAAAATACAGGACCAACACCCTCTCATATCTTGTTTTCAATTATTGTTTTCACCTTGTAGTTAAATCGGCAAAGACACGGGAGAGCCAGTGCAGTGAAACTACAACGGGCGAGACTGATAGTATGTAC
Source organism: Strongylocentrotus droebachiensis (assembly GCA_035222895.1). NCBI lineage: Eukaryota > Metazoa > Echinodermata > Echinoidea > Camarodonta > Strongylocentrotidae > Strongylocentrotus > Strongylocentrotus droebachiensis. The sequence continues at coordinate 61,645 of JAVYIG010006310.1, read as the reverse complement.
ACGATCAATGCTTGAGTTTGTAATAAAAGACTTACCTCCGTTTCGTTGACAATCAGCCGTAGACGAGAGTCTTTATGCATGGCTGATTGTCAACGAAACGGAGTTAAGTCTTTTGTCAAATCTGCTTTTTGCTACGGCAGGCACCCAGTGAAAACGAATTCGTTTGTTAAAATTATGAAAATGTAAGGGCTACTTTAAACAAACAGAACTTTGTTATTACTCGCTCATTTTTCTTGATTGAGGTATCGTATGAAAGAGCAGAAAATGAACTTTCTAGAAATATGAATTTTTCTTTGAAATTCAGATACCGCCTGCCGAATTACTTTCTGGTTTCCTTCCTTCAAATTGCTTTTAATCACTCATGCATGAAATATGCATCATAATGAGTAGCATCAACTGAAAGGAGAGACTCTAAGCTTTCCGAATATGTATCATTCATTAATTATGGTTGTGATTAAGTTATGATAAAACATCGATACTTCTCGGTTTCGTTTTTTCTGGGACGCACTGTAAGTAGTATTACCATTGTTCTCATTTTCATAATTATAATTATTATTATTATAACTATTGTCGTTATCACTAATTTGTTGTTATTGTTAATCCATTTATCTATTAATTTATTTGTTTATTTATCTAGGCCTTCCTACTGTAGAGGCCCCGGGTCCATCGGTTCACATTGCCATTCCAATCTTTATTCCGGTCGCCATTTCCCTAATCATAATTGTTGTTGGTATACTGACATATTACCGCCTGAAGCACGCTGGAGAATCACCTATCAGAGTGACGGAGAGAGCTACTAAACAACACCGAGGCAGAAGCCTTCGGTATAAAAGTGCTTCAGGAAGTAATCCTTTAATGAAGAACCGTCTTGAGACCTTGGTAGGAGAAGTTCTCTACGAAGATCCTGACAAGAAAGTTTCTTCGGCAACAACGGCAGATCCTGAACTATCCCATGAGTACCTCGTCCCATCCCAGTCCGTTCTTTTGGAAAATAGCTCATCGGACCTTGACTACAATTACCCAGACATGCCAGATGTAGGCCTGGTCCAAGCCCCAGTTTTGGCCAGAAGGACCGATGAAGATGGGTACATTGTCATGGATCGTGACCCACAAGACCAAACAGTCGCTAGCTCTGAGGTGTACTACTCTTCGCGTATACCCAGATCACAGGGTGGTATGGGATCCTCAGAAATTCCCGACAGTGAAGGATGCTACTCTATGCGCATACCTAAATTGCTAAAGAAGGAGGAAAGAGGAAGGTCTGTAGAAAACCCCGACTCCCATGTGTATTACTCTGCAGACTCAGTAAAAGCTTGTGAAAATTACGAGGATGATTCTTACATCATCCTGGATGATAATTGATCACATAAATCCATCGATTTTTTTTTTTCAGTGATTTTTTCTTTTAGTGAGTGAGCTTTCTATAATGATTTAATTTCTCATAATTCATGCTTATCGCATAAATACATTAATCGAAAGTATACTCACCCCTCCACACGAGCTACATCCCATAATATAAAGTGAAATTGGCTACTTTTTTCTTCAAAGTACAGTAATACGGGTCGTATTATTTTGTCGCGATTAAAACAAATTCCGTGATTTCATTTGATTTTCGTGATTTTCACTGTTCTTTTTTTCGATTACATTTTGAAAATGTCACTTTAACATGGCACAGCAAAGCACGCACTAATCATTATGTTTACTGACGCAATCCCTCCTCGGCTTAATGGCGCCTCGTGTTACCACCATCAGACACAACGTCGGAAGAATATTGGGATATTAACCTTAATTCCAAAAAGAACAATGAAAATCACGATGATCTTCATCTAGCCGCAGGCACTGGCACCCACACCCGCTTTTGCGACCATGGCTTTTCTGTTTGACCCCCCCCAAAACAAAAAACTTTGAAACGAACTTCCCCATGAAATACGCGAGTCCCCAACGTTAGAAACCTTCGAGAGTAAACTTAAGACTTATCTGTAATTTAATCATATTTCGTTTGTGAATTTATAAATCGTTATCTAAATATTAACTATCATTATTATATGATTGTTATTAGGAATTTTTTATTAGATTTATGTATCATGTATAATATTGCGTATCTCGACACCTACCCCCTGGACATCCACCCCGGATAACTACACCCAGTCAACTACCCCTAGGACAACAACCCCTAGGATAACTAGCCCATATGGCAACCACCCTCTAGGACAACTAGCCCCCCAGGAAAACTACCCCCGGAAAACTATCCCCAGACAAGTTCCCCCTAGGAAAACTACCCCTTAGAGGATGGTTGTCGTAGGGGGTAATTGTCTGGGGGTAATAGTTCGGGGGTAGTTGTCCTAGGGGTTAGTTGTCTGGGGGAGTAGTTGTCTTGGGGTAGATGTCCTAGGGGGTAGTTGTCTGGGTGAAGTTGTCCGGGGGTAGTTGTCCCGGGGGTAGACGTCCTAGAGGGTGGTGTCCCCAGGAGGTAGTTGTTTTAGGGAGTAGTTGACTGGGGTGGTTATCTGGGGTGGATGTCCAGGGGGTAGGTGTCCTGGAACCATAATATTGTTGTAACTTGTAGGTTAACGTTACTTTGTATTTTTGTTAAGCGCTTAGAAACATTGTATTTATTTATTTCTGATATTTATACAAGGTGGCACATATCACCAATTTGGTGGCCTTCAATGAGGCCCTGTATTAAAGCGCTTTATAAATGTTATATATTATTATTAAACACATAGCAAGTTTTTTGCTTATTATAGACGATATAATACAGTACCACACTCGATAATATGTTGTTTTAAATTATTGTTTTCACTTTTTACTTAAATCGGTAAACCGCGCATCGAACTTACAGTGATTGCAGTGAAAATACTATTGGTGAAGCTGTGGTATATGTGATCAATACTTGAATTTGTATCATGCAATTATTTCATCCAAAAGAGTTACATAATTATGAAATATTCATTTGTTGGGAAATTACAATCAATATCTTTTTCTTCTTCGAATTAGATTTTTGCAACTGGCAGTGTTTTAATTCACCCCATTTGTTCTGTAGAAACTAGTGGCTTTACTTTCCATTCATAGATAGAAACCAAATTAATTTAATGCCTATGTAATACACTCTCACCTGTTGTTTCTTAAATTGAATGTTTTTACCATAAAGTTAAATTTGTATTAAAACACATCAAACAATTCCTACACAGATAACATCACTGGCGAAAATAGTTATTTATTATAAAGTGTTGACAGATAATTTGTAATGTTGTACTTGACTTTTCATTAATTATTGTGCATTATACGAGTATTATTATGCTGGAAGCGAAACAAAAACAATCCTTGTTATAAATTGGGTCCTTCAATTTATTGACATATGATTTAATTACTATCACAGCAATACAAGAATGGATCAAGTTTATTAGATAAGGATTGTATGTACAAATCTTTCGGCCATCTTCGGACTTCTCTCATGAATATGCTCGTTAATAATTATCATCATTATCGTTTCCATATTTATATTTGGTACGATCATTAAGTTACTATTAGTATTATAATTATTATTATAAGATGATCTGCTGCGTTGGCATAACAAAAAAAATAAAAAAAATATGGCAAAATGAATTTCAAAGGGGCGGGGGGGGGGGGGGGATTGCGCATCAGGATAGTTGTGGTTTCGTCTGAAGAAGGTTTCTTTTTGTCAGAGTAATTGACAAATTGATTTGATCCTTCGAAATAAGCTTCGAAAATGAGTTATGGTTTAGAAAAAGATAAGTCGATCAAAGCATTATAAAAAAAGTGATTTTGTACGTCACGTTTTTTTATAGAAATAACGGCCGCATCTTTCTGCATCGTAATTTGTATATTGTTTCGATTATGGCTCAGCTCTGACACACCAGTCCATGTCTTTCCTACAAGGTGAACGGCTGACAGTAACAAGTTCGATATAGACATAAGAATGTATGGAATACTGGTGCTCTGCCTACTGTTAAGACCGATGTCTTTCAGTAGTGACAATACAACTACGACTTCTCAACCTTCCAATGGATGGGATGAAAGACAAGCAAGAGGTAATTTTGTTTTGTTAGAACATTGCTTGGAAATTAACTTTATCAATTTATCGCATTTGATTTGAAACGACGATATATATTGTTAAATTATCATTAACATCATTCAGTGCATATCACATCATGCGCCTTCATGGAACTTTGTATATTATCCCCGGCTTTAAGCTATGGTCACAAATCAGAGCAGCGACCGACCGATCAGTAGCCTGCTCGGTTGCTGCTGGAATTAGGCATCGCCCAGCGATTAGGTCGGCGCCCGGGCGCGAAATTTTTATTCCCAAACAGGTTTGCAATTTCTTATATTTCCGTTCTTCTCAATGGCTGATACGTCATTAGCAGCTTGGACGGGGGTCACAAACAATTAGACTTTGATTTTTTATTGCTTTGCCTCACTATTTATCGTCTTAAACTAGCACGTAATACAAATTTGAATATTAACATAGATGGAACCCCTCTGAAAAGAGTTACTACATGCAAGCATTTGGGAGTGATTGTGGATGAAACTTTATCATGGACAGACCATATTAAATCTGTACAAAAGAAATGTAGTAGTGGATTGTATATGTTAAAATCAATACGTAATATTGTTGGTAAAGATACATTGAAATTAGTATATAATGCATTGATTTTATCCCACCTCTCCTATTGTGATGTAATATGGGGAAACTGTGGAAAGTGCCTTCAAAATGATCTCCAGAAACTTCAAAATCGGGCAGCTCGAATAATAAATGATACCCCTTGGGATTCATCGGGAAGCTACAACCTTAATAAACTTGGATGGGATACGCTTGAACAGAAAAGGAAGGAAAATATCGCTTTAATGACTTTCAATATACTTAATAAAAAAGCCCCTTCTTATTTAATTGATAAATTTTCGTTCAGAGAAAGACCACATAATACGAGAAGTGGCAATCTATGTATTAAGACAATCCAGCCTAAAACGGATAGTACCAAACGCACATTTGTGTACAGAGGCGCTTGCCTATGGAACTCACTACCACACGAAGTGCAAGCTGCACAAACCAAGTACAGTTTCACAACAGGTCTCAAAAGAATAACAAATTTATAATAATATACAATATACTATGCTCAAATATGTCTATGAACTTTCGAATGTTTCCTTTTTATTTTTGATGTGTCCATTTTTGTGTTGTTTGAATTTATATTGTTGTGTATGCATCTGCTCAGGTATTTTTAAATTTCCATATGATGTAATATAGTTTCATTTCATTTTATCCGAAAATGATTAAATAATATATCTTTTATCTGCTGTGCTTGTTATTCTAATTCACTTTTAAGTGTTTTTTTACTGACTTAAATAAAATAAAATTGTAATAATAATAATAATAATAATAATAGTGAACATTTATAATGCGCCATGTCTGTCAAAATCATATCCTTAATTGTAATAATGCAGTATCTTGACCAGCCACATTTGATTTTTTTTTATATATTTTTTTAATATATCATTTCTGGCAGTTTATATGCACTAGTAACAATTTGTATTACCTATTTTAATTTGAATTATATTTACAGTACTCTTGTTTGGACACTCATGATTATTGTTATCCATATACATATACTTTTTCGGCAGTACTATTCTATCGTTATATTGTTAGATATTTATCTTGATTATTTATTGTTTGTTTTAAATATGTCATTGATGTACCATTATCATTTTTATGTGAATTCGATGTATTTACATTGTGTCACACGGCCCCAATGGAAATCAGTCTTGTAACTGTTTGGGCTTTTTTAACCGTGTATAAATAAAGATATCAATTCAATTCAATTTATAAAGGCAAAAATACGGAATAAACTGAGACTTGAACCCACAACTCTATGATTGCATTACGCTGACCTTAAGGCCCTTTTACACTTTCACGGATCGCATCACGGATCATACCGGATCGTCGCTCCGGGATCATCCGTGTTATCTCCGGCATTACCGTGCATACACCGGGGAGCCATCCGGCGTGATCCTTGGCGTACCGGCATATCCGGGGAAAAAATTGAGCTTGCTTAATTTTTCATCCCGGAGTTCACGGATGAAACAATCCGTCCTCTTCCCTGTAGGCACCGTGTACCTCCGTGTAGCCGCCGAATACATCCGGGACAGTCCGTGTAGACACCGGGAGGTCCGTATTAACACCGGTTTCATCCGGGTTTGAAATTCCGTATATCAAATGAGCGCCTACAAGCTCAAGTCACCCGTCAACATTCCGGAGATATCCCAATAGACAACGTACACCTCCGTGTAAGGACCGTAAAAGTACCCAGTAGCCTCCGTGCTCTTCCTTGAAATCCGTGTGAGCTCCGTATGCGTTTCCGGCGTGGTCCGCGTTGCTACCTTGTCTGTCCGTGGAGACACCGTACTTGCCCGTGTATACACCCAGTTCGGAACGTATCCACACCGGCATCGAGAAGAAATCGTGGTGTCGCACGCCGGAACACCCCGGATTAAGATCCGGGATGATACGTGATGCGATCCGTGAAAGTGTAAAAGGGCCTTTACCGATTGAGCCAACGATGGGTTGATGAAAAGTGATTCTGCATGATTTCTATACCCCTATCACTCACCCTAACGGTTACTTCATTGCTAGTGACGTAATATATCAGCCAATCAGATGACCGGAAATATTAGCATTGGCAAACCTGTTTGGGAAAAAAAATTAGCCGCCCGGGCGGCGACCGCCCAGGCACCGAGCGTATTTTGGGCGGCGAGTGAAAAGTGAGCAGGCGCCGCCCAAATTTTAACTCCGCGCTAAAACTTCAGCGGCGACCGAGCGATGTCCTAAAAACGAGCGTTGCCTGGGCGGCCGCCGCTCGGTGGCCGGGCAGCCGCCAGGCAGAATTGGTTAAAAACTCGCCGCTCGGCCGCCGAGCAGGCTACTTTTGGGTAATGTGACCATAGCACTAGCTCTTGCAGCCGCTGTGCTCAGTGCATACAAGTAATAAATAAACGCACCACCTTGTTCGTACAACACCTGGGTTGAGTGCAGCAAATGTATATTTAATGTCCTTTCAAAGAAGTTGATTGCCCTGGAAAGAAATCGCACCACGCACATTTTGATAAACATTCCGGTGAAGTATCGACTAGAACACTGTACATGAACACCATATCATCAGGCGCGTACGCAGGGGGGGGGGGGGGGGGGGGGGGGGTCCCTCAATTTTCTTGAATGTGTGGGTTTCGGATGATAAGGCCCCCCTTACTTTTTGTTCAAATGTACACACACAAAAAAAAAAAAAAATGTGTGTGTGCTGAATGGTGAAGAAAAACAATAACCTTACCCCCCCCCCCCCTCCCCTCCCCCGCTTATTCAACGGCCGGCTGAGTCGTTGCCAAATGTTTCCTCAAAAATTGGACCAATCCCCCCCCCCCCCCCCTTGAAAAAAACCTGCGTACGCTACTGACTATCATCATCTTCTTCATCACTACCATCTCCATACATTAATTACAACTATTTGGCCATTTTTCATGTAAATGTTGCCCCTTTTTCAGATGGTGATTATGTCGGTTGTTATCCTCAAGGTTGCTTGGATGTCGACTACCATGCAGTCCTCGCAAACACAACAACACCAGATACTTGCACAGCAACATGTAAAGAAAATGGATTCAACATTGCAGCACTGTACAATGGAATGGAATGTGCTTGCTCCTGTGAGCAGAAATGTCTTGCCAAGCCGCTGCCTGACACGCTCTGCGGCTTACCTTGTACACATGACTTTAACATGTTCTGCGGTGGTGTGATTGGAGCGTCTTTTTATGTTGGTAAGCCTTCAATTCTGACATGCAGATTGAATGTGATGATTTAAAAAGTTTTAATGAAATAGGTAAATGGAATAATGACTGACAAATAAATTACTCAAAACTTACTTCAACAAAAGAACATCATCTATGTTGAATTGACAAGTCGAAAAATTAAGTCTTGATATGGCTGTAAATTTTATAGACTGTTTTCACCAGATGAGGGAAAATATTTGGATATTACTCTAAATTCCTAGCACATAGCAATAGGCTTTGGGTTTTTGCTAATTATAGACGATATAATACAGTTTCAACCGTCGCTCATAATTATGTTGTTTTAAAATATTTTTGTTTCCACCTTGTAGTTAAATCCGTCAAATCATCGAAGAGCAAGTGCAGTGGACCAACCCCAACCCCAACCCCAACCCCAACCCCAACCCCAACCCCATCCCCAAACCCAACCCCAACCCCAACCCCAACCCCAACCCCAACCCCAACCCCACCCCCAACCCCAACCCCAACCCCAACCCCAACCCCAACCCCACCCCCAACCCCAACCCCACCCCCACCCCCACCCCCACCCCCAACCCCAACCCCAACCCCAACCCCAACGGGCGGCACTGATGGTATGTATGCGATCAGTAACTGATTTTGTATCATGCAATAATCCCATCCAAATAAGTTTAATGAGAAATATTCATTTGTAGGGAAATTACAGTCATATTGTTTTCTTTTTAAATTTGAATTTGGCAGCAGGCAGCAGTGGCGTACGCAGGATTTTTTCAAGGGAGGGGGGGGGTCAACATTTTGAAATTTGGTCCCCCCCAAAAAAAATCAAAAGGGGGGGGGGTTCCTGAAAATTATACACATACAACAAAAACTCAAGGGGGGAACCCCCCCCCCCCCCCCACCCTTCGTACGCGCCTGGCTGGCAGTATAATTCAGCCATTTCCTCTGTACAAACTGATGGCTTCAATTTCCATTCATAGCTCTAGAGAAAACTACATGCATGCTATGCCTATATGTACACTCTCCCACACCTTTAATTTTGGTTTTAAATGTTTTCACCCTAAATTTAAATTTGTTAACACATCAAACGATTCTTGTAGAGAAAACCTCACTGGCGAAAGTGATGGTACCCCCTTGGACGTGTTTATAATGTAGTTTTGAGCGATAATGCTTAATGTTGTGCATGGCATTGTTTTAATTGTGCATCATGCGAGTATTATTTTGCTGGAAGTGAAACACAACAAATCTTAAAATTAATTGGGTCCTTCAATTTATTGACAGACTAATTAATTACTATCACGGGCAATACAAGAACAGATAAAGTTTATGAGAGAAGGGTTGGACGCTCAAATCAATCTGCCAGTTTCGGATTTCTATCATTAATATCTTGGCTATTGATCATCATCTTCAGCGTCTGCATTATTATCATTGGTAATATTATGCAGTTATTTTTATCTTTATTATTACTACAATTATCATAATAATAATTATCATCATTATCATCATAAGTTGTAGTTGTATTAGAAGTTGTATTAGAAGTAGTAACGTTATCATTTGTTTAATATTTGTATCACTATAATTATTTTTGGTATCACTATAGTGTTTTATATGAAAGGTCTACTTTTTTTGTTTATATAATGGTGTATAAAAACGAAACCGACGACAAATATTTTATTCTATGTTATGTATGTTTTTAAACCTTGAATCTACTCTGTATTCCTAACCTATACTTTTAACAGGGCCTCTCAGCAAAACAGTTTTGTTACTGAGGGACTCAGTTTCCATGTTTAAATAAAACATATATACATAAATGAATTAATATAAATTGATGAATTCGTTTATTTACAAATTTGTTTGTTTATCTAGTCCATTCTACTGTAAAACCACCGGTTCCATCGGCTCACATTCCCATTTCAATCTTCATTCCGGTCGTCATTTCCCTGATCATCATTGTGGGAGGTATACTGACATATCACCGCCTGAAGCACACTGGAGAATCGACTATCAGAGTTACGGAGAGAGCAAATGAACAACATAGAGGCGGAGGCCTTCGGGATAAAAGCGCTTCAGGGACTAATCCTTCAATAAAGAACCGTCTTGAGACCTTGGTAGGAGAAGTTCTCTACGAAGATCCTGACAAGAACGGTTCTTCCGCAACAACGCCAGATCCTGAACTATCCAATGAGTACCTCGTCCCATTCCGGGGCGTTCCTTTGAAGAACAGCTCATTGGACCATGACTACAACTACCCGGACATGCCAGATGGAGGCCTGATCCGAGCTCCAGTTTCGGCCAGAAGTACCGACGAAGAGGGGTACATTGTCATGGATCGTTCCCCACAAGGCCGAACAACCGCTGGCTCTAAAGTGTACTACTCTTCGGGTATACCTAAACCGCTATTGAAGGAGGAAAGAGGAGGGTCCGTTGAAAACCCCGACTCTCATGTGTATTACTCTGCAGATTCAGTGAAAGCTTGCGATGATAACGAGGATGATGGTTACATCATCCTGGATGAGAATTGATCACTTAATTCCATTGAATTCTTTACATTTTATTATGAGCTTTGTATAATTATTATTTTGCAATCGTTATATTTATCTCATGAAGACACGAATGTTATTTGCAAAATAATTGTTTGGGAGTATACTCATCGCTCTACGCAAGCCATGTTCCATAATGGGCTACTTCTTTTTAGTTTTTAAGTATAGTAATACGGGTCGTTCTATTTTTTGTCGCGATACAAAAATGGTTCCCTGATTTCATTCGATCGTCGTGTTTTTCACTGTTCCTTTTACGATTACATTTTGTACAATGTCACTCTCACATAGCACGGCAAAGAATGTTCAATGCGAGGTATTGTGTACAGTTCAAGAGGTAAAGGGGAAAGCTTGCATCGATACCTTTCCTTAATGCATGCCTATAATAAATGGCAAAATACTGTTGTATATATAATACCTTCAAATGATCGACAGATGAAAGGCATATTATATGACGAAATAATACGGGACTTTGAAGATGTTTGACCGAAAGCCTTAAAAAAAAATGTATATATATATATATCAACAGCAGGTTGAAAAGCAAAAGAAATGCCCCATGCATTGTGTGCACATTGCGTTGCATTTATCGTTGAGGGCTGTATATTTACCGTGCGGTATACGCCTTTTTTGTCGTATTTACCTGTGCTCGGTTTTTAAGAAGTTGTGTCTGTCTGAATGAGGCATATGAGAAACATCGCGGCAACTTGATTGTCTTGCTGTATTTGCAAAACGGACATTTCATATGACTGTTGCAAGATTGAAACTAGCATTTACACCCCTCAAAAGCCGAGCACGCAGTATTTAGATGTACCATGTAGATCGTATACGGTAGATATATTTTGCACCTCGATCGTTTTCTCTATTGATATGCATCATAAAAAACATGATTTTTTTCCTCAAGTTTCTTTTGAATGCATTTCGCTATTGCCAGTTTGTTTTCTGTTGCTCATGCAAGGCATTTTTGAATTATTGCATATTAAAACTGAAACTGAAATTAAAGTATTATAAATGTACGTTTTCAAACGTACTAGTTTAAGATAATTGCACTATTAATATATTTTTCAATTACGGAATAAAAACACAACAAAGCTATGGTTCAAGATTTTCTTTTTCAATCTTTTCTATGTAAACAAAAAAAGAGTCATTCACACGAATCTGAGTTGCTTAGAATGAAAATGAAAATCATGATGGCTCCAATATTTACAAATTTGATTTTTGATATCGTTCGTTCGTTTATTTAATCCACAATATATATATATATATATAATGAACAAAACATATACAAATAGTTATAAATATGTCAAGAATAAAGATAAACAAACCATTGAATATGAGAAATTAAATAAGTAAGAAAGAACAAACTACTAGGAACAAAAATCACTATGTAATACAGATGGGCATCATATTTTAATCCTATTAGTATACAAATGAGATTTCAGCTGTTTTAACAAAAAACAATACAAGGTTTTAATACAGGCGAATGCCCTGTAATAAATTATTCCAAATGAAAGGTTAGGCATTTCTAACAGATTTGGGGGCAATTTTTATTTTGGCAAAAACATTATTATGTTTGACTTTGTTTATCATCATAAGTAGTAGTTTTCAGTTATTTTCAATTTGTACCAGTACCTTTTGTGATAACATAACTTAAAAGTACTACTTATGATGATAAACAAAGTCAGGCATAATAATGTTTTTGTTGTTGTTTCAAATGACAACAGTTGTCATTATCCTAAATTATGTTTAAGATAAAAGAACTAACAAAAGAAGTGTACAACTCATTATAAATCAAACTATTACGTTTCAGTCCTTGTATAGGTTAAGATGACAGCAAGTGCCATTTTCATGAATTATGATTATCTCCAAAATCAATTCAGGACAAGAACGATCTAAATTTTATTTTTTTATCGGAGGTTAATACCACTTGATCTTTGTGTTGATGTTGGATGATTCAAATAAACTCAAATAAATATAGCGATTAATTATATTTTCACTCATTCAGTCGGCGACCGCTCGAGTACCACTTAGTTTTAGATGACTAAAAAAGCAAATGTCGAAAACATTATTATTATTCTCCTTCTGAATGATACCAGCATTTCTTTTGTCAAAATAAAATACATAGATTTGGTACCGAATATAAATCATCCAGGTTAATGAGGGGATGATAAATGTTCCATAAATCAAAACGGAGGGATATATTCTTTGTATGTTCCTTGGTCTCCCTGCTCGTATAGACTTTCCGTGTAGAGACGAGTGAAAATATACCTTTGTATTTTCCAAGGTCTCGCATCCGGGCATCTTGTATTGACCGCGCCATATTAGGCGGTGTCACACAGAGGCCAAAAATTCGAATTTTAGTTATCCGGTTTTTAATTATCCTCTTTTCGGCTGTCTGACATCAATTATCCCTTCAAAAATCCCTTCAAAAAACCTCATATGAAGCAAGATAATTCTCTCTTGAAAGGATTTTTGAAGGGTTTTTTGAAGGGATTTTTCTGTCTGACACCAATGTTGAAATAATCCCTTTTAATAAGCATTGTGACATCACACGTTTAAATGCGCGCATTTAATCGTGTGATGTCACAATGCTTATCTATCTAAACGGCGCATATACTTTCGATTGAACGTGTGATGTCACAATGCTTATCTACCTAAACGGCGCATACTTTCGATTGAACGTGTGATGTCACAATGCTTATCTACCTAAACGGCGCATACTTTCGATTGAACGTGTGATGTCACAATGCTTATCTACCTAAACGGCGCGTGCGCAATGGCCCATCAAAAATCCGGATTTTAGTTATCCGGATTATTCGTAGCCTGTCTGTCACCGACTCAAATGAAAAAACTAGATTTCTAAAATCTGGTTTATTCAAGATGGGTCGGGATTTTTCTGTGTGACACCGCCTATTTTGTCATTTTCATTGCGCATCTATTATGCGTACGAGAACCTGCGCACTTTGCGCGCACTCTATTGTGACGTAATAATCACACCAAATGCACACTGTTTGCAGTGTATCGAAAATTTCGTCAAGCACTGGATGCACAGTACTGGTTTGACAAAGTTTGTTCAGTTCTTTGAGATTGACATGGTGGATTTCTGTATTTGCTCTAGATGTCTGATTTGGATAACAATAAAGATATTGACTGGCTTTACTTTAGGGGGGATATCAGAAATATTGACCGCGCTAAGACCATATTGCCCTCGTCTTTCGACTCGGGGCAATATAATCTGAACTTGGTCAATATTTCTGATATACCCCTCAGGGCTAGTCAATATTATATAAATATGTCAAGAATAAAGATAAACAAACCATCGAACATGAGAAATGAAATAAGTAAGAAAGAACAAACTACTACTACTTGGAACACGAATTACAGTGTAATACAGGACTGGTGAGCATCATATTTCAATCCTATTTAGTATACAAATTAGATTTCAGCTGGGTTTTTTTAACAATAAAAGGTTTTAATGCAGACGAATGCACTGTATTAAATAAATTATTCCAAATGAAAGTTTAGGCATTTCTGACAGATTTGGGGGCAATTTTTATTTTGTCAAAAGCATTATTATGTTTTATTTTGTTTATCATCATAAGTAGTAGTTTTCAGTTATTTTCAATTTTTACCAGTAAATTTTGTGATAATATAACGGAAAACCACTACTTATGATGATAAACAAGGTTAAGCAGAATAATGTTTGTGTTGTTGTTTCAAATGGCAACAGTTGTCATTATCTTAAATTTTGCTTAAGATAAAAGAACCAACAAGAGAAGTGTACAATTCATTGTAAATCAAACTATTACGTTTCAATCCTATAGGGGTTAAAATGACAGCAAGTGCCATTTTTACGAATTCTGATTATCTCCAAAATCAATTCAGGACAAGAACGATCTAAATTTAATTTTTACATCGCAGGTTAATACCACTTGATCTTTGTGTTGATGTTGGATGATTCAAATAAACTTTAAAAAATATAGCGATTAATTATATTTTCACTCATTCAGTCGGCGCCCGCTCGAGTACCACTTAGTTTTAGATGACTAAAAAGCAAATGTCGAAAACATTATTATTATTCTCCTTCTAAATGATAGCAGCATTTCTTTTGTCAAAATAAAATACATAGATTTGGTACCGAATATAAATCATCCAGGTTAATGAGGGGATGATAAATGTTCCATAAATCAAATGCTAAGTGTTAATACCTGGTTGAGAGGACAGTAACAGTGTGTTTTAAATCTATAAAAGGAGGCTAAGCAAAGAGATCAGAATCATTCGAGCTGACTGCAAGATCAGTGTTATTATCTACATCTACTATCACCATGAAGGCTGTTGTCGTTGCTTTGATGTGTATTGGCTTGGCTGTGGCAGTAAAAGGTGAGTTTGGAAATAGAGAAATATATTTAGTAAGCATGGCTCGGGCTTTAGTAGGAGAGGTTCTAGATATTTTTTGTTGGGGGGGGGGGGGGCTTTGACGGCTGAGGATAGGGGCTTTAGGGTTCTTGTTAGCATTTTCTACATTTCCTTCCTTAGTCGCTAAAATTCATTTTTGCTGAAGATCATCTCTATTATTTTGTCAGGGTGTGGAGCTTCCACCCTTACCCTCTCTCTAGAATCACTACTGGGCATTAGCGAGAATTATGCACACACGCTTTTTACAGTTAAACTTACCTTAGTGGCCGCCTCTCTATAAAGGCCACCTATATAGTGGGCATCCGTACTGCCTTTCTCTAGAAGGAAATTTATACTGACGAACCTGTCAAAATAGGCAACCTGTCTACTGTGGCTACTTAAAGTGACTCGGTAACATTGTTGAAGGTTGATGAAAAAATTGTGTAATTTATGTATGAAATGTTACTGTACTAACCCTCTAACAGGCCAAACATCCTGAGAAAATCCTCAAACCACAACGATATTTATGGTTTTCTATGAAGATGTCACTGTGCAACACCTTCTCACAGTGATTAACAGTAAACTCTCCCAACCATTTTTGAATTTTCCCAACTGTTTTTCCTTAAAAGTAAGTCATAAGACAGGCTATACAAAATTCTTTCAACACTTAAATGTATGGAATGGTATATAGAGCCAACTCAATGCTTTGTGACGATTTACATTCACCTAAAATGTAATTAAATAATATAGTTGGGAGAATTAAGGAATCGATCAGATCAGTTTTTCCTAAATATTATCGTAAATAATGGTCCGTTTCACCCAAACTGTCAGATTATTTTTCATTGTACATTTAGCATTGAAGTCACTACCTTATTAGCACCTTTTTCTCTCATCTGAACAATGTTACTAAGTCCCTTTAATATGTTTCCCCTGGGTGACCTTAATAGGCTGGTTTGACTCTAATTGAAATAGTCCGACACTCCAGGCATTGTAAAAGTTTTTTTGTGGACTGTTTCGAAGAGTGAATGAAAATGCTTATTTTGAATATGGTCTGTAGTAATTATGTTTCTTAAAAATAATGGTAACGAAGATTCTTGGCATTTCAGTGAATTATCCTCATCCTTAATTTCACGGATCTACAATGAGTTACTCTCAAAGTCACCATTCCATGTTATATACCGCATACAAAGATTCTACGCCTCTGATTGGATAAAACTGCAGGCAACTGTTCTTGTTATATTGGTATTTGAAACAATGTGTGAGTAAAAAACAACAGCACACAAATGAATTATCATTATTATAAGCTGCTTTTAAAAAAAAGAGTTTCTGATGCAATAGACTATCAGAATGTCGATATCATTCAGTTTTATTGTGGTAATGAAATGTCATGTGTTTTCGTGTGCATTTTTGAAATACCTTTGCTTATGCATATTTCATTTTTTGTTTAATCATTACACTTACCACTCATTATGTGTATGAATATTATTAAAGTCAAACAAAGGGAGACTAGTTTCCTGATATGAACATTAAAGATAAACTTTAGTACTGGTAATGCGATTGCATTGTGAAAGAAAAGGTGTGGAAAGGATCAGAAACAGTTGATCATGTAGCATGTAAGTATTGGTGTGCACTGCAAGGTTCTGGAGTCATCAAAATCATAATAAATTTGACCGAGGCTTGGTAAAGTAACAAGCACTGTACACAGAAGGCTATATATGGGACAACACACATGGTGTCGGGGCTAGTACTACCTTGATTTCCTTGTCTCTCTATGCTCATTACTCAGCCAGTATACATTTTCTTCCAAAATTGTTTGGCACATGTCATTTATTTGTAATCTTAAACATTCAGTGTAAGTTCCGTTGATTCTGTAAGAATTAATTTTCTTTTTTTTACCAGAACTATAGTTTATCTTTAACCCATTCTCAAATGTAATCGGGTGGCTCATGTAATAATCTCATGGGGAATATAAGTATTTGGTTGTCAACGGGTTAAATATATACATGTGATTTTACTTATCGTTTTTATGGAACATTCACAGCGGGGAAAAACTGCCACGAAGATCCGTGCAAGGATGACATCTGTCGGGCTTACCCGGAAGCGGAATGTCGGGTCGATTATTGCAGAGGGGGCACTGCATGGTATGATGGGAACAAGGTAGTCGATTGTGGTAAGAGAAACATTCCTTCCTCCTCCTCCTCCTCCTCCTCTTCTTCCTCTTCTTCTTCTTCTTCTTCTTTTTCTTCTTCTTCTTCTTCTTCTTCTTCTTCTTCTAACTCTTCTTCCGATTGTCTGTATTGCTGTTGTCATTGTTGTTGTTTTTATTATTATAACATTCACCATCATTTGAAATTTAACATAATCACCTACCCCTCGGCCCCTCCCAATACATTTGTCCTCATCTCGGCTCTTAATTTTGTATCCAATCCATTCTCTACACAGTATGACATCATTTCATCACATTGTCTTGCCATTTGTTTTCTATTTTTGTTTTTGTTGTTGTTAGCTCTCCTTTGTTTTATACTCTTCCAAGGTCTATGCAGTACATTACGATATATTTAAAGATAAAGTTGAGTTCTAGTCATAAGATTGCTTTGTGAAAGAACGTTGTGGAATCGATCAGAAAAGGTTGATCATTTAGCATATAAGTATTGGTGTGTACTGCAAGGTTCTGGAATTATCAAAATGATAAGAAATTTGACCCAGTCTTGGTAAAGTTACAAGCACTGTACACAGAAAGATGCATTTGGGACTACACAAAAATGTGGCGAAAACATCCGTCCCGATTTGTATGATGTTACAAGCCATATTTAGATTTAAAAGGCATTTGAAGAGCCATGATTTATAGGGAGCATTTCTTATCTGATGTACTTACACACGCATATAGTGAAAACGCTCACAAGTTATTTTTCACCTCTTCCCAGAACTCAACCTTCTCTTTAAAGTGTACGCTCAAAAGCATCAATAACATTTCATTTCTAGACTATGTAGCACTGCTCAAGCATGCAGCACTCTCTCTGTACGTCAAGTCATCATTATCATTTTCATCTTCACCAACATCCTCGTAATGAATGTTATCGGCCTCTTCTCTTTCCTCCGTCTCCTCCTCATCATCCTCATCACCAGCATCACCACCACCACCAACTTCATTGCGATGTTTGTCCTTTCCAATTTCCCCACTGCCATCTCTATAATTATGACATTTCTCAAAAAGAATTGCTATGCCTACCATATGATAATGATGATGATTCACAGCATTTGTATGGCGCCTTATATCTGTTTAAAAAAACATTCAAGGTTTCCATATAAGGTTTCCATTCCTTTCATATCTTTTCTCAGATGAGTGTCCCTTCAATGACGCTGTGACTACTTGTAAAGACAAGTGCGCCACGACCAACTGCCCAAATTATCCCGATGCACAGAGCACCAAGCGCTGCAGAATGTACGACTGCGGCCAATGCACTGCGGAATTCTTCAATCCCGGTAGCAACTACCCTCTGGAGTGCTGGGCCTAATTGCAATAAGAAATACAATGAAAATGCTGTTATTGCCTTTTTCTCAACTTTTAATTCTTCCGTTTGAGTTGGCTTATTTCCAACTTGACATATTGTCAACATAGATAAGAAATCATATAGAAACATTTCTATAATTCCGTTCGAGTTTTAGCGGTAGCATATTTCCAACTTGACCTACTATTAACATAGATATAAAATCATACAAAAACCATTTACATATTTCCGTTCGAGTTTTTGCGGTAGCATATTTCCAACTTGACATATTATTACATAACATAGATATGAAATCATATAAAACCATTTCCATAATTATTTGTTTGCAATGGCGGAAGGCGACAGACTGCGATTCCACAAATATGGGAACCCGAGGGTCACGGGTCACGTGACCAGCTGGGAAGACGGTGCTCTACCCAGCAGGCCCAGTTTCCTGGGCCATTGGTTCCCTACACAAGATCTGGTAATCGCAGCCTGTCCCCACCGTCGGTTCATGGCGCTCTTGGCCATTCCTCTCCTTGAGGCATACTGGAAATGATTATAGTTCAGGAACGAAACAAAAGAACAAAACCCTCTCATTTCGGAATACTAAGACTTCCGGAACAGAAGCTCCAGCCAATAAGCCAAAACCGGCCGACCCTGTCAATAATGTAGTCCAACCAACCATCACAATAATCAAGCCCAACAAACCATCCATGTCAATAAACGAGCCCAACCAACCATCCATGTCAATAAGCAAGCCCAACCAACCATCCATGTCAATAAGCAAGCCCAACCAACCATCCATGTCAATAACAAGCCCAACCAACCAACCATGTCAACAATCAAGCCCAACCAACCATCCATGTCAATAAGCAAGCCCAACCAACCATCCATGTCAATAAGCAAGCCCAACCAACCATCCATGTCAATAAGCAAGCCCAATCAACCATCCAAGTCAATAACAAGCCCAACCAACCATCCATGTCAATAATCAAGCCCAATCAACCAACCATGTCAATACAACAAGCCCAATTTCTTTCTTTCTTTCTTTTTTTTTTTTTTTTTTTTTTTTTTTTTTTTTTTTCTCTCCTTCCACAATCTGCATTGATTTCCATGAATGTTGTAGCCTTAAAAGAACAAAATCACACAGTGATTAACAGATTGTGTACCATTAAAAGAACAATAATGAAACATAATCAATTTGACAATCCCCCCCCCCCCAAAAAAGAAAAACAAAACAACAAAAAGCAACCTAGCAAATCTGATGTAGAAACCGAAGGAAAAAAAAAAAAAAAAACAAACAAAAACAAAAACAACAAACAAACAAACATGATGTCAATATCATAAAACAAGCCCAATTAACCATCAACCTTGTCCACTACTACAGCCCCATCGTGTCACTTATTCAAGCCCAAACTCTAAGGCAATGACATACGCAGAACTACCAGTCCGGGCAAGTACCACTCCGGTCTCCCTATATACACTTTCTCAATAAAGGACCGCCCCCTCCCCCTGACAACCTCCTACCCAATAATCATGAGCCTAATCCTGCCCGTCCACAAGTCAGCAAGGAATTGAGGGGAGGGAGGGAGGGAAAAACACGACCAACTCAAACGAAGTATTAGCTGAGAATGACCCATTGATTAGTAAAAATACACGTCGTGGGAAACACTTGCCTTGCGACCCCGATATGTATTACAAAAGCGCGCCTATCATTGATATTTACAAAACACGCGTGGTAAAGATTCGGCTTTGTGACCTCAATGTAGGTTACAAAGAGATGCGCCTATGTTTGATATTTGCCGACCTGCTGGGAAACATTCGGTTATTGACCTCAAAATCATTTTACAAAAGAGGCGCGCTATCGTGTGTAGTCACCGGCTTGCCGCATATTTCCGGCCTACACTATTGCATTCTATTACAATTGGGTTTATTTTGATAACATCAAAATAAACGTATTGCAATAAGAAATACAATGAAAATGCTGTTATTGCCTTTTTCTCAACTTTTAATTCTTCCGTTTGAGTTGGCTTATTTCCAACTTGACATATTGTCAACATAGATAAGAAATCATATAGAAACATTTCTATAATTCCGTTCGAGTTTTAGCGGTAGCATATTTCCAACTTGACCTACTATTAACATAGATATAAAATCATACAAAAACCATTTACATATTTCCGTTCGAGTTTTTGCGGTAGCATATTTCCAACTTGACATATTATTACATAACATAGATATGAAATCATATAAAACCATTTCCATAATTATTTGTTTGCAATGGCGGAAGGCGACAGACTGCGATTCCACAAATATGGGAACCCGAGGGTCACGGGTCACGTGACCAGCTGGGAAGACGGTGCTCTACCCAGCAGGCCCAGTTTCCTGGGCCATTGGTTCCCTACACAAGATCTGGTAATCGCAGCCTGTCCCCACCGTCGGTTCATGGCGCTCTTGGCCATTCCTCTCCTTGAGGCATACTGGAAATGATTATAGTTCAGGAACGAAACAAAAGAACAAACTCCAAATCCCAACAACCCAATTTTTTTTTTTTTTTTTTTTTTTTTTTTTTTTTTTTTTTTTTTTTTTTTTGCCTAGCGAAATAGAACCTGGGCATGTGGCAAAATTTATGCACGGCTAACAAAAATAACAAACAATCAACTTTGCGTTATTTTTGTGGCTTTATTAACATTTTGAGATGGACGCTTATTTTGCACATTTTGATTTTCTGGGTGTCATAACAAAATAACACATATATTGAATCATAAAAAATGCTTACAAATGCTAGGCCCCCCGTCTATGAAATCGAGTGATGCCAAGGCTAAACTTATATACATTAAGTCATTATATCAGCCCCCCGCCTATAAAATCGAGTGATGCCTAAAGTTATAGAAAATAGATGTATATATATACCAGCCTCTCCGCCTGTAAGATCGGATGATGCCTAAGATTAAAGCGTGACACCCTGAGTTTGAAAATGTGTAGGTACAACTAGGTCCCCCCGCATTCAAATCGAATGGGGGCCGGAAAACTAAGAATTGACATGCGAACAAATTCGACTGAATATACATTGGCAACCCCCTCGCATGTAAAAATTGAGTGGGGTCGAAAATTATTGGATGATAATTATTGATCAATAAACTTATCAGTACCATGTGATTAGTGATTTACCCATACAAAACCGGGTAGGGGCGAAACCCAATGGGAAAATTCCCCTACGGCCCACTGTCTTTGTGCACGACGCTTGATGTGCGACCAGGCCAAATGCCCCCGGCTCTGCATTAACTTCATAAATCACTGACCAATTTATTACATAAACCCTATCCGTACCTTTCATACCTGAAACCCTAAATCCTTTCCGTACTAATACGTATACCTTGGCTACTTCGAACCACCAAGCAATATTTAATTTATGCCACTAATATACTAAAAATACTTTTATTGGTGGAGATAATGGGGAGGTGGTGGGAATGTTTCAGACTCCGTACATTTTTCTTCTTGTCCATTCAAATGAAAGCCATAACTAGAATGAAAGCCCCTTCGTGCTATTTGTAATTTGCTGGCGGTATTTTCCGCGCTTGCTTGATAAGCGTACATACGCTTGTACATTTCCTTCCAATGTAATACAAAGTATTACATTTCCTAGCGCGTGAATTTCCCTCAAAAATGTAAACGACCTCTTGACCTACATTTTGTCAGCCTGTCAATAAACCATTTTAAATCGTAATCTACTCTTTAAATTTCAATATACTCCTGATTGCCCGCAATAAAACAAAGGGCATGCACAAAATAAAGTTTCAAAGATTAAGAGCAAATCGAACCGCTGACGCCAAGTTCTCCATGAGAAGATCACATCCCTCATCAGACAGATGCACGCCATCTCTGTGAAAATACCAGTGTTCTTGGACATTGAAATTGTGGCCTATGAATGATCCACTACACAT
This sequence comes from Strongylocentrotus droebachiensis, assembly GCA_035222895.1. Lineage (NCBI taxonomy): Eukaryota > Metazoa > Echinodermata > Echinoidea > Camarodonta > Strongylocentrotidae > Strongylocentrotus > Strongylocentrotus droebachiensis. The sequence continues at coordinate 39,472 of JAVYIG010006310.1, read as the reverse complement.
ACGCCGGACCCTCCGTCTGGCATACTTGTTGACATCTTTCCGCACATCATTGATGACGACCTGCGACGTGACGTGTACATCATGACCATAGTAATACAGGCGAGTAAGATGCTTGAAAATGAAATGTAGCATTGCGGCAACAATGACCGCGCTGTAGTCAGTGCTTCATCCACCGCTTGTCGACAGTCCTTTGCAAAATAACGCCCCAAGTCGTTCGAGCCCGCATGGATGATTAGCTCCGATGGAGAAGGACCGAACCTCACTTGGCCCTGTAATTGACGCGGGAAATCGCGTATAGCGACGCCCCTCCTCGCCCGTGCCATGCCACCTCACAACCAGCGATTCCCAGGTCTCGACAGCCTCTGGTAAACGCCCGCTCACCAGCTCGCCTCACAAGAATGTCTCCGCACACCCAAACCCGGTGAGCCTGGGCACCTATTTGGAGAAAGATAAAAACCAAATTCCTTCCGAGTATGGCGTACCTTTTATGGGCTTATAGAACCAAAGGTTTCTAACATGATTACATAAGCGAAGCAAATTCAATTCTATATAGCATATTATCGCAATGACGACCTTCGTCATTGCCTTGTTTTCGCTCACATTCTGCCCCATTAAGATTCTCCTTTCCCTTATCCTTATCGTCAGGAAATCGCATTCGTTTTGCACGTAGTGTTTGTGATTCCTAGTTAGGTGCTTTCCTCATGTCTTTTTCCTTTCAAATTTCATAGGCATAGTCTCTAACATCTTATCAAGGTCACTACTTTCTTCGATTTTGGAAATCACCCATGCATGACCGTCCAGGCGCCATTTTGTCCGTTTCTGGTCCAAGGCCGTTATATCTTCCTTCCCATCCCCACTATCCTAGATCCTACAAACTCTTAACAAATTCCTCTAGATAGTCTGAGAGATGTCCTTTCATCTGCGACGGATGACTTGACCTTCACAATGCCATCTTCATACTCGAATTTCAAATCTAAAACCGACTCCTCCAATAAATCTCAAGTTCTTGAAAAATGGACCCCTAAACAATCTAAAACTGCCATAACTTTCTCATATAAATTCCGTTTTGTTTTTAAATCTCACAGTATCTTTATCTCATAATTGCACATAGCCGTGCCAAATTTCACGCTCCAATGGCTTTGCACAACATAAATAGCGCCCTCTAAAGTTTTAGGAATTGGCTTTCTCTCTGTGGCCGTATCTTCATAATGGCTTGGCAAACCCGTACCCTTTTTTGGATTTAGATACTTGAAGATATGTCCTTTCCAGCCATATACAAAATTATATACCCTAACACTGACCAAATTTGAGAAAAATTGCCTTCCAAATTCGCCATTTTCGAGAAAATTCCGAAATAACTTCAACTTACTCTAAAATAACGATCTTTATACCTACATCAATGAAACTTGGCAGACACATGTATCCATATACGTGACAACTGTCTGCCAATTATGGTAAAATTCGAATACGTCAGCGCAAAGTTATCGCCAAAAATGATGAATTTACTATGCGTTACGTAATAGCGCCTTTAATGCGTGCAGTACATTGCGCGCAGATGACAACGATGTCAAACTGACCGCAATGAAGTGCCCTTTCGAATGATACCAAGTATGGTATATGTTCACACAGAAAATTTTGAGTAAATCACATTTGAACAAGGGTCATTATACGAATTCCGCCGAGTTTCCGCCCAATAATATAACACGTATCGGCTATGGCGTCATTTTTTCAGACTGCTTTTCACCCCCTAAACGTCCCTTTTTTTCCTTGAAATTTTGCAGTGACATTCCGAGTTGCAATACGCAGGGCACCTCTTGGCCGGATTTTTAAAATTGGTCAAGGGGGTCATTGAAGACGCAATTTTGTCCTATAAATCTATTTTACATCACGTGTTTCGATAGGATTACCATAGAACAAAAAAAAATTGTTTACAATAACAACCATGAAATTCTCTTTCCCATGATACCAAATACGTCAGATAAAGTGACATAAAGAGAGAGAAAAAACAAACAATTAAAGTCCGGTCATAATACAGATCCTGTACGTTTTCCGCCCATGCATTACACGCATTGTCTATGGGGCAAATCGGGTTCACGCTTCTGGACCCCAGAACGATCTTTATTTTTCTTGAAATTTTACAGGCACATTCTAAGTGGCCAAGTGCAGAGCATCAAGAAGCCGGACTTTTTTTTTTTTTTTTTTTTAAATCGGTCAAGCATGACATTAAATGCTACTTCATACTCTGCGTAACTAGTCCGAGAGATGCTCTTTCGTTTGACATGTAAAAACAAGGCGTCATTGCACGCACATCGTTCTGACACGATTGCATTTCTAGTATCGTACCGAACTTGTTTAACATACTAAATATTGTACAACATCACTTGTCGAAACACGACTAACCCCAAATAAGTGCGTGGTTATACGAAAATGAATAACATCCCACTGAGCTGGTTAAAATTATTGAAAACAAAGTAAGCAATCGTACTAACTCTCCATAATTATATCCACACCTTATATGTAGGCCCCTATCTCCTTTGCCTACAGTCAACCCGACCTTGTCCAACCTATTAACGGACATAAAGTTTATATGTCTCACTGCGCCATCTCCCCCATCTCCTTAGGGAATGATATGTTTGCGGAATTAGAAGACGAGACTAGCCTGTGGCTAGGTAACTCACCGGGTGGAGGATGGACAATAGACGGTTGATTCGCCGTTTCTAGGGATTCTGTGATGTTGGCCCCCCCGTCGGAGTCTGGTCTCTTTGGCGCTCCCGCCCTGCCGAAGCGGCTGGGTTACTCCTCGAGCCGCGTCTCGTCACTCGAGAATGTGGAGCTGGCGTTGTCCCCCTGATCGGGTCACTGTTTTGAAGCGCTGGCTCTCTCCGCTTTCCTTTGCCCTTTCGTCCCGTAGACGCCTTAGACTTCCCCATCTTGTCGTCCACACAATACAGACGAGCTAGTTAGACGACTATGCCGCAATCCGAGCTCCGATGTAACTTCCTCCAATATTTAATTCCAGCTATCCAATACAATTACTCCTCTGTTCAATTCCAAATATCTAGTGTAACATTTTCTCTTTTTAGATCCAATTATCCAGTGTAACTCTTCCTCTGTTTAATTCCAGATATCCAGTGTAACTTTTCCACCGTTTAATCCTTATATCCCGTGTAGCTGTCTCTCTGTTCAATTCCGAATATCCAGCGTATTGGTGTGAAACCCAGTGATAATAGAAACTAACCGGTGCAGTCAGTTCAACAGCGACAACCTGTGTACAATTAGCATGTATAATTCTGAGTCCAATAAAACACGACCAACTCAAACGAAGTATTAGCTGAGAATGACCCATTGATTAGTAAAAATACACGTCGTGGGAAACACTTGCCTTGCGACCCCGATATGTATTACAAAAGCGCGCCTATCATTGATATTTACAAAACACGCGTGGTAAAGATTCGGCTTTGTGACCTCAATGTAGGTTACAAAGAGATGCGCCTATGTTTGATATTTGCCGACCTGCTGGGAAACATTCGGTTATTGACCTCAAAATCATTTTACAAAAGAGGCGCGCTATCGTGTGTAGTCACCGGCTTGCCGCATATTTCCGGCCTACACTATTGCATTCTATTACAATTGGGTTTATTTTGATAACATCAAAATAAACGTATTCCAGGGATGCCGAGGTTCCTGCAGCAAATTTGTTTTTACCCTTTCTCGTATCTAAGCTGATTGATATTCTTAAACAATTCGAAATGTTTACAATGCACACGATCGAGAAAAAAATCAAGCTGTTTCAATATCAGTGGCTGTCACTGTACGTCACCTGAAATGTTTTAACGTGACAAAGACGTATTACGTATTCAGAACATGATTTCTTTGAAATATACAATAGGATATTTGAATTACCCCCGAGTTGATTTTTCGAAAGTAGTCGTTATCGTGTCATTTAGATTATGATGAATAAATACTGCTCACGTAAATAATAAATAAATCGCAATTGGAATAGCCTTTGTGAATAGCCTTTCGAAAAAAGGGTACAGGTCAATAGTGAACAATGATTTTGATGGGACATACCATCAGATAGTGAAATTACCGTTGCCTCAAGGTTGAGTTGAATTTTTGAGAGTTTTAACGATTTTTTCTTGGGTGAACTTTATTACGTTTCGTATAACCCTTTTTTCTCCATAACAATGACGCCATAGTTGTTGTGATTAGACTTGTTTCTACAAACCTTGAGTTTATATTTATCATCTTTTCATAGGGTATCATCTTATGAAAGGCTTTTTTCTTATTAATACATTCATTTTGCATTCAAAAGATCGCGAGCATTGATAAACAAATTACTGCCATTTCGAAAGATATGTTTTTAAAGACCAGAACATAACCTTTTATTTATAAAAGAGTTTCATGAAGCAAACTTCAGTAATAATAACCTATGGGCATGTTAAACGAATCATCTGATCATTGTTACACCAGCCCCTATATATCGGAGATCATACAAAGTGAGTTTTCACGAACCAAGCTATTCCTGTTATTATGTTTCATCTGTTGGGCAACAATATCATAATTTGATCCCCCTAATATTCATGTACCAGACCTTAAAATAAATATCTGGTGACACGGCTGCATACAATTTATCGATGTGTTTTGGTTTCTTCGATAAAGTGATCTGAATGGTATGTCGCGATGAAAAAGGAGGAGAAGAAGAGACAACGTGAGGGAAAGAGGAGGGATGGAGAGCGATTGGAGGGGGAGTGGGTGGACGAGAAAGAGAGAAAGAAAAAAAGAGGGAGAAAGAAAGAAAGAGAAATAACAAGAGGGAGCAAGAGAGCGAGAGAATAAAGAGGGAGAAAGAGAGAGACAGAGAGCGTTTGTGTCTGTTTGTGCAAGGGAGATAGATAGAGAGAGAGAGAGAGAGAGAGAGAGACAGAAAGAAAGGAGGGGGGAGTCAAAGAGAGTGAGCAAGATAAGGAGTATGTTAGGACATTTTAATAATTTAGTCTCAGAGAAGGAAATACTATTGTGTGTTTATTGAAAACTAAAACTAACTTTTTCATGATAAAATCATGGCAAAAACGTATGTTCATTCATATAATCTATCCATTTCAATTTAAATACAGTGGAGAGGGCGTGGCCGGAAATTTACATGATTATCATAATTGGTGTATACTTCATCACTATTTCAGAATTTGTAATTTTTTACCGAATTTTACATTCGATGACAATGTTATGCGTACGATGTTCCTCGGGCATAGTTCCTGAAATTTCTTTCGACATAAAATTATGGTAGCGATGAGGGCAACGCGGATACATATCGTTTGTCCGTCCTTTTAATGCTAAGGCTGAACTTGCACCTCAATTCCTATTAGCCGGTCATCACGGAAACAAAACAAAACATTAGATACTGTAGCACTGTGCTAAAGCTTTTTGTTGCAATTGTGAAAAATGTTCTCGGGCATAGTTCATCACTAATTCAGACTTAAACCCTCAAGTCAACTACAAAGTGTTATTAGTAACACGCTGTCCTTGCCGATTGAGTTGATGACAGCTTGATTTGTATAATTACTATCACCCTATTGACCACCCTACCGGATTCCATGTGCGCATGCGCTGGTTTCCTTTACGAGTGCGCATGCGCAGGTTTCCCTCGCGAGCTCGATCTGTGCTCGCCGTGGTACGAACAAATAAGACGCTGCCAGGGGGCACAAAAGAGGGCAATGTTTGCTCCACAAAAATTCCAAGGAATTGAGGGGCTAGGAACTTACCCTTACCCAATTGTATAAACTACACTCAAACGTGTATTAGCGGCCACCTTATTTGAAAGACCACCTACTTATAGTGGTCACATAATATTGCCAATAGTGACCACTTTTTTGTTTCCTGTGGGTGACCGGACAGGTTTAACTGTTGGTGACACTGCGATTTATTTATATTGTGTGTTTCATCTCCATCACTGTGTCCTGCCCCCCCCCCCCCCCCCCCCCCTCCACAAGTCTGGTGTTACCACCAGTGCCGGATATAACCTATGATACACCCGGAATCGTGGAACATATACCACACGGAAGTAGTTGTGTTAGCTTTTACTTTACAGGCTATACATGTATAGAACATGACTTCGTTTCTTTGTATTTGTGATAACGAAGTATATCATAGGCCCTACATTTGATTATGCTGTTGTAGAGTCTATATCCAGTGTAAAGTTAATTAGTAAAAAGTAATTCGGTAGAATACGAAAGTAACGACAGTATAGGTATGTTTAATTGTAAACAAGTCTTGTTATACGGGTTACTCTGAGCACAATGTTTACCAGTAACTGTTGGGGAGGGGTGCATTTTACATTCCCCCATTCACACAATAATATAAACACACACACACACACTCAGGACAAAAAACCCGTGGACAATCACCCCCGGAAAATTACCCCCTTAGAACAACCATCCCCTAGGGCAATTACCCCCCCCCCCCCCCTGTTGATAATTACCCCCCCCCCCCCCCGAGGACAATTACTCCACCACCCTGAAATTACCCCCTAAGACAATTCCCCCCGAACATGAGGGTTACGACCTTAATACATGTAAATATGATATTATATATAGTATAACCCACCCCTCAATTCATTATGAAGGATTTTAAATGAGTTTTACCAAACGTAGTGTGCGCACAAAAGTAATGAATAATGTTATTATGTTAAGCACAATCATAGGTAAATAGTTAGGTATATTATTTAATTAATAAATAAAGGTAAAGTAAAAAGAAATCAAACGAAAAGGATAAATGATATTCCTGATTTGTGTTTATTCATTTTTCAAGCTATATTGAGATAAGAGTCCAGGATAAGACAAAAACAAGTCAAATGAAAGTAACGTGATTTACAAACGAATTGCAAGTCATTGTTTTGATGAATATATCCTTCCCTTGTGCGCAAATCGATTCTGATTTTGCTGGTTTTATTGTTCAACTACGATGGTCAAATTGGATATCATAAGAAAAGATAAAGAGGATTCCTTTTTATTATTAGTGATGTAAACAAATTTAGTTGTGCGTTTCTAATGACATATAACTGGATGAATATGGTTTCGTTTAAGAATTAAAGAGGCTATCGCAAAGAATTTCTAATAAAAAGTAAGTGTGGACTTAATGTTAATACGCAATTATATCGCCTAAAAAATCACGTTTGGATCAGGCAATATATCTGTTGATTAAAGGCACACTGCCATACTTGTAGCTACTTGCTCCCTCTATATAGAAAACTTCCCCAATCGGTGCCTGTTGGTCCCCCATGATCCTCTTTTTCTTTTGTTAAATGAGAGCTAAGTTAATGAGATAGCCACCTGTCACATTGACCTCGATGGCTCTCTGTGTGGGTCTAATCCCTTCTGGCCCAGTAGTGGTGACGGTCTTTAAGATGAGATCTAGAAAACAAAAAAATAATTGCCAACGAAAGGAAGATGATTTAATTGCACTTATAACTCCAGGTTGTAAACAGGCGCGTACGCAGGGGGGGGGGGGGGGGGGGGGGGGGATTTGGGTCGACCCCCTCCCCCCGCTCAAATTGTAGTGTGTGTGTATATTGTGTGTTTTGGAGGACCCCCCCCCCCCTCATTTTTTGTTTTCTGTTTTTTTGTTTAATTAAAAAATAATTAAACAATTATGCTAATGGGTGACCTAAAAAAGGTGACCTTACCCCCCCCCCCCCCCCAACAGAACGTAATGTCAATCGTTCAAATTTTCAAATTTCGGGACCAAAACGAAAATTAAAAATTACCCCCCCCCCCCCCCCCCCCCACCCCCCCCCCCCCCCCACCCTTCGAAAAAAATCCTGGGTACGCGCCTGGTTCTATAACTACAAAAAAGGGTATATTCAATATCGAGTGCATGGGTTTCTCAATAAACGTGAACTATATCATTTAGGTCTAATGTACTGTCATTACCAGACTCTTTCAATTAAAATATGGTTTTTTCAGTTAAAAATGTATACAATTAGAGATAACACGATCAGCAATTTAATTTTAAATTTCTGAACAATATTTTACCTTCAAAAGAAACTTTGCTAAAATGGTGTTTTCTTAATGATAGCAATATTTTTGTAGACAGTGTGAGGAGGTTGAAATAACTTTTAATTGTTTATTACACTGTAAACTCGTACGATTATTTTGGAAAATCCTTCAAAGGTTGTTATACAGTATCACCTTTTCAAGATAAATATATATACAAGTGAAGAATTATAGTGATGTGGCTCTAAAGTGGACGATGTATTTCACGATATTTTAAATCTTAATTTGCAACATAGCACAGTATACAGTCTATCGAAATCATATGAAATCAAACAAAATACAGCGCAAATTCTTGATGGGTTGATTTTAAGTACATGGTGAATCATTTTTGGAAAGTGTAAGTAACTAGAAAAAAAGGAAAAGAAGGTGAAGTTTATTTTTTAAATATCAATGGTTGCTGTAAAAATGTTATGTGTATAATTATGTTATTGCTAATATATACCTCGAAAGAGGATGAGAAGGAAAACAAATCGTTGTAATATCCGCACATTTCAATAGGTGATGGCCTCGGGTATTGAATTTGCCTTAGGTTGATTTTCTTCGAAAGTCTTTGCGATCGAATTCACTGTATGTGAGTTAATAAGAATCACAGATGTGAACTAGACATATAATACTTGTTTGGAACAAGTATAGGTGGGCTGGTCAACTTAAATTTTAAACAAAATAGAGCAAAAATAAGCGAGATACTGCTTTAAAATTCTTAAAAAACAATATCATGTAGTTTCATGACGTAAACGAAATTCACCTTCTATAGGGATAACGCAAATTATGAAATGTTTGACATGAGGCCTTTAATCGAGATTTTCACTATGATGACGTCATCAAAATGAAAAATGGTTATTTTTGAGCTTGTAGAGAATTTTCTTAGCTACAACATATCGAAATTTTGAAGAAAATTGATCAACATTTACAGAGATACAATCAATTTTACATAAATATGCTGACGTCATAATATGAAAATTCGTATTTTGAGTTCCAAGGCCATTGTGATGATGTTACGATACACTTAATGGCCAAATGAGACATGAAATCATATCTCCGACTCATACTCTATCTAAATATGAAAAAAGATTGAGGATCCCGGTGCATTCCAAAGAGCTATAATAGATTTTGTATAGGCATGTTTTTGCCCATATATGCTATGTATTATAAGAGCTCGCGCGCACGGATATTTATCTTAAATGGACGCTCATCTTGTTATTAATGGTCATAAAGATATGAACGTGGTATCAAATTGTACAAACAAATATATGAAATATCATGAAAGAAAAAAAATGGCGATTCTATGTTATGTAATGGTGTTACGTGCGAAAACGCGCGCGCATGCGCGTGTGCGCGATTTTTTATGAAATGCTTAAAATGGCCTGAAACGTATGTAAAATAAATTTGAGACGATTTTGAGCATTAAAAAATTTTGCGCGCGCACTGACGCGCGGACGTACGCGCACGCGCGCGTTTTTTGACCTGAAATTGACCGGACTGATATTGACCTTGATCATTATAAATATGAATGAGAAATGGTTTTTGGTTATGAAGATATGATCATGAGTTGATTTTCAGAAAATTTCACAAAATGGCGGCTAGATGACGTCATCAGTCAAGGTCAAGGTTGAAAAAATGTCTGTGTTTTGTTCTAATGCCTATACATATGTGTGCCAAATTTCAAGGTATTTGATAGAACCATTTTCAAGTTATCTTGCTCACAAAAAAGTGGGTCGAAATAAGAAAAATAAATAATAAACTAGACATATAATACTTGTTTGGAACAAGTATAGGTGGGCTGGTCAACTACAATTTGAGACAAAATAGAGCAAAAATAAGCGACATACTGCTTACAAATTCTTAAAAAACAATATCATGTAGATTCATAACGTGAACTAAATTCAACTTCTATAGGCATAACACGCAAATTATGAAGTTTTTTACATGAGGCCTTTAATCAAAATTTTCACTATGATGACGTCATCAAAATGAAAAGAGGTTTTTACTGCGCTTGTAGAGAATTGTCTTAGCTACAACATATCGAAATTTTGAAGAAAATTTATCAATATTTACAGAGATACAATAAATTTTACATAAATATGCTGACGTCATAATATGCAAATTCGTATTTTGAGTTCCAAGGCCATTGTGATGATGTCACGATACACTTAATGGCCAAATGAGACATGGAATCATATTTCCGACTCATACTCTATCTAAATATGAAAAAAAATTGAGGATCCCGGTGCATTCCAAAGGGCTATAACGGATTTTGTATAGGCATGTTTTTGCCCATATATGCTATGTATTAAAAGAGCTCGCGCGCACTGACATTTATCTTGAATTGACGCTCATCTTGTTAATAATGGTCATAAAGAGATAAACATGGTATCAAATTCCTTGAAAAAATATGAGAATTATCATGAAAGAAAAAAAAATGGCGATTCTATGTTTTGTAATGGTGTTACGCGCGAAAACGCGCGCGCATGCTCGTACGCGCGATTTTTTATAAAATGCTTAAAATGACCTGAAACGTATGCAAAAATAAATTTGAGACGATTTTGAGCATTGAAAAATTTTGCGCGCGCACTGACGCGCGGACGTACGCGCACGCGCGCGTTTTTTGACCTGAAATTGACTGGACTGATATTGACCTTGATCATAATAAATATGAATGAGAAATACCTTTTGGTTATGAAGATATGATCATGAGTTTATTTTCAGAAAATTTCACAAAATGGCGCCTAGATGACGTCATCAATCAAGGTCAAGGTTGAAAACCTTACTGTGTTTTGTCCATATGCCTATACATATGTGTGCCAAATTTCAAGTGATTTGACTTAGACAATTTCAAGTTATCTTGCTAACAAAAAAGTGGCGAGAATTAAGAAAAACTAGAAATTTAACTCTTTGTTTGCTTTGTTCGCCGATTTGCACGGACGTAGGCGTGCCAACTTCGCATTTTTGCACAGATGTATACGAGTCAATTAGACATTCATAATACCGCTCGCAGTGTGTAGCCACGCGTTGCGTTCACTATTGTTTACATTGTATACATTGCACGCTTTCCGGTAAACTGTTTTTCTTCATAGTGTTACATTCGAAATTACCGTGTATTTAGCGGTTTTCTTTGGATTTTTTTTACTGATGTTACGATGGCATCTGCTGGGAAACGTCAACGTGTGTTTAGTGTAGAGGAGGCTCGAGATCTTGTTACTATGGAAGCATGGAGCATGGAGAGTAGACTGATAGAATAAGAATGAATAAAAAAATGAGAGAAAGAGATAGAGATGACAGCAAGAAAGAGAGTAGACAGTGATAGAATAAGAATGAATAAAAATAATGAAAGAAAGAGATAGAGATGACAGCAAGAAAGAGAGTAGACTAATAGAATAAGAATGAATAAAAATTAATGAAAGAGCTAGAGATGACAGCAAGAAAGAGAGTAGACAGTGATAGAATAAGAATGAATAAAAAAAATGAAAGAAAGAGATAGAGATGACAGCAAGAAAGAGAGTAGACAGTGATAGAATAAGAATGAATAAAACTAATGAAAGAAAGATGTATCCTGTCTTGCCGTCATCTTTATATCTTTCTTTTATTATCTTTATTCATTCTTATGCATTCAGTGTTTACTCTCTTTCTTTCCGTCATCTCTATCTTATTATTATTATCATTTTCCTATCTAAATGTACCCTATGTCTTGCCGTCATCTGTATATCTTTTTCCTATTATCTTTATTCATTCTTATGCTATCAGTGTAATACTCTCTTTCTTGCCGTCATCTCTATCTCATTATTATTATCATTTTCCTATCTATATGTACCCTATGTCTTGCCGTCATCTGTATATCTTTCTCTTATTATCTTTATTCATTCTTATGCTATCAGTGTTTACTCTCTTTCTTTCCGTCATCTCTATCTTATTATTATTATCATTTTCCTATCTATAATTATGTACCCTATGTCTTGCCGTCATCTCTATATCTTTCTCTTATTATCTTTATTCATTCTTATGCTATCAGTGTTTACTCTCTTTCTTTCCGTCATCTCTATCTCATTATTATTGTTATTTTCGTATCAATATGTATCCTGTCTTGCCGTCATCTTTATCTCTTTCTCTTATAATCTTTATTCACAGTAAAGTCCTTTCATTTCATATCACTATTTCTCTCTCATAATGTCTCTCACGTCCGTTCTCCATATTTTATTCATTGCATACTCCACTCGTCAATCATTTCTGATAATAAGCTCTCTCACAATAAAGTAAATGGAAAACAATGCAATATAGTTTATATTTTAAGATTGATTCATTCTTTCTTTGTATATCTATGGCTGTGATAAATGTACTTGAAATCAATTTTATTGAGGGGTAAAGAAGGTGTGAGAACAGATGCGGTGAACATTCATAATGAGACATTTCAATAAGATGCTGATTATGTCATGTATATCACATATAATAAATTATGCCTATACCATGTATACATGCTCATACCAGTGGGCAAAATCAATAACATTCTCTTATTTCTTATTGACTTATCATGGCACAACAAAGAAAAACATCCCCACGACGTCCCTTTTCATGCCCCGCTAAGCCGGACATTGACAATAACCTGGGGTAATAGGGATTTCAATGGGCAAATTAGCCCATTGTCAAGGGTGGCTGAGCGGGGTACTTTCAAGTCTCTCCCTATTGAACTTCTTTTCTTCAACAACCTAAATACTAACCTTCTGAATTGTTAGAATACTTGAGCAAGGTATGTAAAGAAAGGTAAGAAGTCCACCTTTCTAATAGATTCAATTTAAAGATGTCTTATCATTGGTAAATAAGAAATTCTAGAGGGATAACAAAATGCTGTAAATAAGAAAAATTAAACATTATATAATTATGATTATTATAAAAATAATAATTCAAAATATAACAAATGTAGGTTCATCGAAAAGCACGTTTTCCGGTCTACAACTTTGCTGCACAATATTTTTCATCATGATCATCCAATGAAGAGTTATAGCCTCTTGATTCAGCAGAGTCAATAAAGATTCCCTCGAAATGTGTGACCCTAAAAGAATGTGGCACAGGTTTTTTTTTTAAGTGGCGCATAAAGAGTTAATTCGTCATGGGGACGTATTAGGTGGTCTGTTTTCAATTTTATGATCATTGAAAAGTCAAAAAAGAAAAAAAAAGTGAAGAAAAAAAATTGTTGGAACTCCCGGACTCGAACCAGGGACCTCGAGGTCGGAAGTCAAGTGCGTTACCGATATGCCAAAACATTTCCTATAGAGATTACACATAAACGGAAAATAGAATTCACAAATCCCACTTTGTAAGTGAAATATGAGCATGATCCCGGCATCTGATCGAAAAATAAAGGGCACACTTGTGATAGCTTATTTTCTCAGCTACATCATACTCGAAGCTCAGCGAAAACACAGCTAAAACGACGGAGATATTGCTCGCAAAAGACAGGATGTAAAATCCAGTTTTGAGAAAAAGTCATGTCCCATAGAGAATACACGCATAATGTGAAAAATTGACATGCCACCTTTAATCGCAAAAATACGCCATGATACCTTTGTCAAAATGAAATATTGTGGTGACTGCCTTTGTAGAGAATTGTCTCAGGTAGATCATATCAAAATTTGAAAGAAAATTGATCAACATTTACAGAGATACAATCAATTTTCCAAAATCTGCTGACGTCATAATATGCAAATTGAAATTTTGAGTTCGGAGGCCATTATGATGACGTCATGAGTTAATTGAGGGTCAAATGAGAATTGAAATCTTATCTCCAACTCATGCTTTTTCTAACCATGATATAAAAGTTGGGGTCAATGGACTATCTGAAGAGCTATTTTGATTTTTAAAATGGCATGTTTTTGATCAAATTTGCATTATATTGTCCATAGCAGCACGCGCGGATTTTGAACTTTGACGCGCGCTCACGGCCTTATGAAAGGTCAAGAGTGACTGAAATTAATGTAAATTGTCATTTACGGTAAGAGGAATCTAAATCATGTAGAAAATTTGAATTTGACGTTTTCCGCGCGCTGTGCGCGCGCGCAACGCGCGCGGGGACACTTACGGACGGAAAATTTTGAAATGCTTAAAATGACCTGATTCGTACTCTCCTTTAATAGTTGAGTGATTTTGAGCATTTTAAAATTTTGACGCGCGCGTACGTGCGCGTCATGACCTTTATGTGACCTTTGATGACATGACTTGTTGACCCTTGACCTGAAGTATATGTGATATGAATATGAATGACCTTTGCTTATGCATCATGAAGATATGATGGATAACGTGATTTCACAAAATGGCGCCTGGATGACGTCACGATAACCTGATGACTTTGAAAAGGTTACTGGAACGTGTTATGGCAATGACCTATAACTGTGCCAAAATTGAACGAAATTAAATAAACTGATCTTGAGTTATCCTGTTAACAAAAAAGTGTAGGAAATAAAAATAAAGAACTAGATTTGTAATACTTGTTTGGAACAAGTATAGGTGGGCTGATCCAACAAAAAATTGAGACAAAATAATGGGTACATTTGAGATAGCTTTTTGTCTCATCTACAACATACTTGAAGTTCAGCGTAAACGAAGCTAAAACGACGTAGATATTGCTCGCGAAAGACGGGAATGTAGAATCGAGTTTTGAGAAAAAGTCATGTCCCATAGAGAATACACGCAAAATGTAAACAACTGACATGCCTCCTTTAATCGCAAAAATACGCCATGATGCCTTTGTCAAAATGAAAATCGTGGCAACTGGATTTGTAGAAAATTGTCTCAGCTAAAACATATCAAAATTTGGAAGAAAATCGACCAATATTTACAGAGATACAATCAATTTTCCATAAATATGCTGACGTCATAATATGCAAATTGGAATTTTGAGTTCGGAGGCCATTATGATGACGTCATGAGTTAATTGAGGGTCAAATGAGACATGAAACAATATCTCCGAATCATACTCTATTAAAATATGAACAAAAATTGGGGTCACCTTGCATCCTAAAGAGCTACAATGGATTTTGTATAGGCATGTTTTTGCCCATATATGCTATGTATTACAAGAGCTCGCGCGCACGGAAATTTATGTTTAACGGTCGATCATTCCGTTATTAATAGTCATAAAGAGACATACATGGTACAATTTGTTTGTAAAAATATGTGGAATATTATGAAAGAAGAAAAATGGCGATTCTATGTTGCGTAATAGTTTTACGCGCGAAAACGCGCGCGCATGCTCGTACGCGCGATTTTTAATAAAATGCTTAGAATGGCCTAAAACGTATGCAAAATAATTTTGAGACGATTTTGAGCATTTTAAAATTTTGCGCGCGCATTGACGCGCGGACGTACGCGCACGCGCGCGTTTTTTGACCTGAAATTGACTGGACGGATATTGACCTCAATCATGATAAATATGAATGAGAAATAGCTCTTGGTTATGAAGATATGATCATGTGTTGATTTTTACAAAATGGCGCCTAGATGACGTCATCAGTGAAGGTCAATGTTGAAAACGTTATTGTGCTTTGTACATATGCCTTTACATATGTGTGCCAAATTTCAAGGCATTTGATCGAGCCATTTTCAAGTTATCTTGCTAACAAAAAAGTGGTTAGAAATAAGAAAAATATTTAATAATAATAAATAAATAAACTAGACATATAATACTTGTTTGGAACAAGTATAGGTGGGCTGGTCAACTAAAACTTGAGACAAAATAGAGCAAAAATAAGCGACATACTGCTTACAAATTCTTAAAAAACAATATCATGTAGATTCATAACGTGAACTAAATTCACCTTCTATAGTCATAACACGCAAATTATGAAATTTCTGACATGAGGCCTTTAATCAAAATGTTCACTCTGATGACGTCATCAAAATGAAAAAGAGTTATTATTGAACTTGTAGAGAATTATCTTAGCTACAACATAATGACATTTTGAAGAAAATCAATCAATATATACAGAGATACAATCAATTTTCCATAAAAATTCTGACGTCATAATATGCAAATTCGTATTTTGAGTTCCAAGGCCATTAAGATGATGTCACGATACACTTAATGGCCAAATGAGACATGAAATCATATTTCTGACTCATACTCTTTTCAAATATTAAAACAGAATTGGGGTCCAGGTGCATCCCAAAGAGCTATAATGGATTGTGTATAGGCATTTTTTTGCCCATGTATGCTATGTATAAAAAAGACCTCGCGCGCACTGACATTTATCTTGAATTGACGCTCATCTTGTTATTAATGGTCATAAAGAGATAAACATGGTATCAAATTCCTTGAAAAAATATGAGAAATATCATGAAAGAAAAAAAATGGCGATTCTATGTTGTGTAATGGTGTTACGCGCGAAAACGCGCACGCATGCTCGTACGCGCGATTTTTCATAAAATGCTTAAAATGACCTGAAACGTATGCAAAATAAATTTGAGACGATTTTGAGCATTTAATTTTTTTGCGCGCGCACTGACGCGCGGACGTGCGCGCACGCGCGCGTTTTTTGACCTGAAATTGACCGGACTGATATTGACCTTGATCATGATAAATATGAATGAGAAATAACTTACCGTTATGAAGATATGATCATGAGTAAATTTTCAGAAAATTTCACAAAATGGCGCCTAGATGACGTCATCAGTCAATGTCAAGGTTTAAAACCTTACCGTGTTTTCTCCATATGCCTATACATATGTGTGCCAAATTTCAAGTTATTTGATTTAGCCATTTTCAAGTTATTTTGCTAACAAAAAGTGGGTCGAAATAAGAAAAATAAATAATAAACTAGACATATAATACTTGTTTGGAACAAGTATAGGTGGGCTGGTCAACTAACATTTGAGACAAAATAGAGCAAAAATAAGCGACATACTGCTTACAAATTCTTAAAAGACAATATCATGTAGATTCATAACGTGAACTAAATTCACCTTCTATAGGCATAACACGCAAATTATGAAGTTTTTGACATGAGGCCTTTAATCAAAATTTTCACTATGATGACGTCATCAAAATGAAAAATGGTTATTACTGCGCTTGTAGATAATTGTCTTAGCTACAACATATCGAAATTTTGAAGAAAATTGATCAATATTTACAGAGATACAATTAATTTTACATAAATATGCTGACGTCATAATATGCAAATTCGTATTTTGAGTTCCAAGGCCATTGTGATGATGTCACGATACACTTAATGGCCAAATGAGACATGGAATCATATTTCTGACTCATACTCTATCTTAATATGAAAAAAAATTGAGGATCCCGGTGCATTCCAAAGAGCTATAACGGATTTTGTATAGGCATGTTTTTGCCCATATATGCTATGTATTAAAAGACCTCGCGCGCACTGACATTTATCTTGAATTTACGCTCATCTTGTTAATAATGGTCATAAAGAGATAAACATGGAATGAAATTCCTTGAAAAAATATGAGAAATATCATGAAAGAAAAAAAAATGGCGATTCTATGTTTTTTAATGGTGTTACGCGCGAAAACGCGCGCGCATGCTCGTACGCGCGATTTTTTATAAAATGCTTAAAATGACCTTAAACGTATGCAAAATAAATTTGAGACGATTTTGAGCATTTAAAAATTTTGCGCGCGCATTGACGCGCGGACGTACGCGCACGCGCGCGTTTTTTGACCTGAAATTGACTGGACTGATATTGACCTTGATCATAATAAATATGAATGAGAAATACCTTTTGGTTATGAAGATATGATCATAAGTTTATTTTCAGAAAATTTCACAAAATGGCGCCTAGATGACGTCATCAGTCAAGGTCAAGGTTGAAAACCTTACTGTGTTTTGTCCATATGCCTATACATATGTGTGCCAAATATCAAAGCATTTGATTGAACCATTTAAAAGTTATCTTGCTAACAAAAAAGTGGGTCGAAATAAGAAAAATAAATAAATAATAAATAATAATAAAGGCGATTTTAACAAAAATATAAGGTGGTCTGTATTAGATACAGCCCACCTGATAAATAATAAAGGCAATTCTAACGAAATTATAAGGTGGTCTGTACGATATACAGCCCACCTGATAAACTAGACATATAATACTTGTTTGGAACAAGTATAGGTGGGCTGGTCAACTAACATTTGAGACAAAATAGAGCAAAAATAAGTGACATACTGCTTACAAATTCTTAAAAGACAATATCATGTAGATTCATAACGTGAACTAAATTCACCTTCTATAGGCATAACACGCAAATTATGAAGTTTTTGACATGAGGCCTTTAATCAAAATTTTCACTATGATGACGTCATCAAAATGAAAAATGGTTATTACTGCGCTTGTAGAGAATTGTCTTAGCTACAACATATCGAAATTTTGAAGAAAATTGATCAATATTTACAGAGATACAATCAATTTTACATAAATATGCTGACGTCATAATATGCAAATTCGTATTTTGAGTTCCAGGGCCATTGTGATGATGTCACGATACACTTAATGGCCAAATGAGACATGGAATCATATTTCCGACTCATACTCTATCTTAATATGAAAAAAAATTGAGGATCCCGGTGCATTCCAAAGAGCTATAACGGATTTTGTATAGGCATGTTTTTACCCATATATGCTATGTGGTAAAAGACCTCGCGCGCACTGACATTTATCTTGAATTTACGCTCATCTTGTTAATAATGGTCATAAAGAGATAAACATGGAATCAAATTCCTTGAAAAAATATGAGAAATATCATGAAAGAAAAAAAAATGGCGATTCTATGTTTTTTAATGGTGTTACGCGCGAAAACGCGCGCGCATGCTCGTACGCGCGATTTTTTATAAAATGCTTAAAATGACCTAAAACGTATGCAAAATAAATTTGAGACGATTTTGAGCATTTTAAATTTTTGCGCGCGCACTAACGCGCGGACGTACGCGCACGCGCGCGCTTTTTGACATGAAATTGACTGGACTGATATTGACCTTGATCATGATAAATATGAATGAGAAATAACTTACCGTTATGAAAATATGATCATGAGTAAATTTTCAGAAAATTTCACAAAATGGCGCCTAGATGACGTCATCAGTCAAGGTCAAGGTTTAAAACCTTACCGTGTTTTCTCCATATGCCTATACATATGTGTGCCAAATTTCAAGTTATTTGATTTAGCCATTTTCAAGTTATTTTGCTAACAAAAAGTGGGTCGAAATAAGAAAAATAAATAATAAATAAATAAATAATAAATAATAAAGGCGATTTTAACAAAAATATAAGGTGGTCTGTATTAGATACAGCCCACCTGATAAATAAATAAGAAAGAAAATTCTGACGAAAACAATAGGTGATCTGTTTTCAACAGACCACCTAAATAAATAAATAACTAGACATTTAAATCGTCATGGGGACGAATTAGGTGGTCTGTCTTCAAGTCTTATAATAGATTATAATATTTACTATATTGAGAAAGGGAGAAGTTATATAGACATGTAAACAATGATGATCATGATGATGATGATGATGATGATGATCTTGATAGTAATGGTGATGACGATGATGATGATCATGATGATGTTGATGATTATCATCAACAGACCACGATGACATCAGACTGAAAAAAATGAGAGAACATTTAGATAGTATATAGTCTCAGCTACAACATACTCAAAAATCAACAAAAATCAAGCCGAAATAACGGCGATATTGCTCGCAAAAGACAAGAATGTAGAATCCAGATTTGAGAAAAGTCATCTCCCATAAGGATTACACGCAAAAAGTAATGGATCTAGTGATAATAGGGTAATAATAAAGTAAATATGGTTGTTTATTACATTATTTGCGATTGTACGTGTTTTAATATTCGAAGGAGATGGTAGAGTGAATGGTCAAAAAGAAAAAAAAGTGAAAAAAAAAAAATTGTTGGAGACGCCCGGACTCGAACCAGGGACCTCGAGGTCGGAAGTCAAGTGCGTTACCGATATACCAAAACATTTCCCATAGAGATTACACGTAAACGGAAAATGGAATGCACAAATCCCACATTGTAATTGAAATATGAGCATGATCCCGGCATCTGATCGAAAAATAAAGGGCACACTTGTGATAGCTTATTGTCTCAGCTACAACATACTCAAAGTTCAGCGTAAACAAAGATAAAACGACGGAGATATTGCTCGCGAAAGACGAGAATGTAGAATCCAGTTTTGAGAAAAAGTCATGTCCCATAGAGAATACACGCAAAATGTGAAAAATTGACATGCCTCCTTTAATCTTAAAAATACGCCATGATGCCTTTGTCAAAATGAAATATCGTGGTGACTCCATTTGTAGAGAATATTCTCAGGTAGAACATATCAAAATTTGAAAGAAAATTGATCAACATTTACAGAGATACAATCAATTTTCCAAAAATCTGCTGACGTCATAATATGAAAATTAAAATTTTGAGTTTGGAGGCCATTATGATGACGTCATGAGTTAATTGAGGGTCAAATGACACATGAAATCATATCTCCAACTCATGCTTTTTCCAACCATGATATAAAAATTGGGGTCAATTGACTATCTGAAGGGCTATTACGATTTTTAAAATGGGATGTTTTTGATCAAATTTGCATTATATTTCCCATAGCAGCACGCGCAGATTTTGAACTTTGACGCGCGCTCACGGCCTTATCAAAGGTCAAGAGTGACTGAAATTAATGTAAATTGTCATTTACGGTAAGAGGAAGCTAAATCATGTAAAATTTTGAATTTGACCTTTTACGCGCGTTGTGAGCGCGCGCAACGCGCGCGGGGACACTTACGGACGGAAAATTTTGAAATGCTTAAAATGACCTGATTCGTACTCTCCTTTAATAGTTAAGTGATTTTGAGCATTTTAAAATTTTGACGCGCGCGTACGTGCGCGTCATGACCTTTATGTGACCTTTGATGACATGACTTATTTACCCTTGACCTGAAGTATATGTGATATGAATATGAATGACCTTTGCTTATGCATCATGAAGATATGATGGATAATGTGATTTCACAAAATGGTGCCTGGATGACGTCACGATGACTTGATGACCTTGAAAATGTTACTGGAACGTCTTATGGCAATGACTTATGACTCTGCCAAAATTGAAGGAAATTGACTAAACTGATCTTGAGTTATCCAGTTCACAAAAAACGGGAAGAAATAAAAATAAATAATAATAATAATAATAAACTAGAAATTTAATTCGTCATGGAGACGAATTAGGTGGTCTGTCTTCAAGTATTATGATAGATTATAATGTTTACTATATTGAGAAAGGGAGAAGTAATATAGACATGTAAACAATGATGATCATCATGATGATCATGATGATGATCTTGATAGTAATGGTGATGACGATGATGATGATGATGATGATCATGATGATGTTGATGATTATCATCAACAGTCCACGATGACATCAGACTGAAAAAAATGAGAGAACATTTAGATAGTATATAGTCTCAGCTACAACATACTCAAAAATCAACAAAAATCAAGCCGAAATAACGGCGATATTGCTCGCAAAAGACAAGAATGTAGAATCCAGATTTGAGAAAAAGTCATCTCCCATAAGGATTACACGCAAAAAGTAATGGATCTAGTGATAATAGGGTAATAATAAAGTAAATATGGTTGTTTATTACATTATTTGCGATTGTACGTGTTTTAATATTCAAAGGAGATGGTAGAGTGAAAGGTCAAAAAGAAAAAAAAGTGAAGAAAAAAAATTGTTGGAGACGCCCGGACTCGAACCAGGGACCTCGAGGTCGGAAGTCAAGTGCGTTACCGATATACCTAAACATTTCCCATAGAGATTACACGTAAACGGGAAATGGAATTCTCAAATCCCACGTTGCAAGTGAAATATGAGCATGATCTCGGCATCTGATCGAAAAATAAAGGGCACACTTGTGATAGCTTATTGTCTCAGCTACAACATACTCAGAGCTCAGCGTAAACAAAGATAAAACGGCGGAGATATTGCTCGCGAAAGACGAGAATGTAGAATCCAGTTTTGAGAAAAAGTCATGTCCCATAGAGAATACACGCAAAATGTGAAAAATTGACATGCCTCCTTTAATCGCGAAAATACGCCATGATGCCTTTGTCAAAATGAAATATCGTGGGAACTGTATTTGTAGAGAACATTCTCAGGTAAAACATATCAAAATTTGAAAGAAAATTAATCAACATTTACAGAGATACAATCAATTTTCCAAAAATCTGCTGACGTCATAATATGAAAATACAAATTTTGAGTTTGGAGGCTATTATGATGACGTCATGAGTTAATTGAGGGTCAAATGAGACATGAAATCATATCTCAAACTCATGCTTTTTCCAACCATGATATAAAAATTGGGGTCAAGTGACTATCTGAAGAGCTATTTTGATTTTTAAAATGGGATGTTTTTGATCAAATTTGCATTATATTTCCCATAGCAGCACGCGCGGATTTTGAACTTTGACGCACGCTCACGGCCTTATGAAAGGTCAAGAGTGACTGAAATTAATGTAAATTGTCATTTACGGTAAGAACAATCTAAATCATGTAAAATTTTTGAATTTGACCTTTTACGCGCGTTGTGAGCGCGCGCAACGCGCGCGGGGACACTTACGGACGGAAAATTTTGAAATGCTTAAAATGACCTGATTCGTACTCTCCTTTAATAGTTAAGTGATTTTGAGCATTTTTAAATTTTGACGCACGCGTACGCGCGCGTCATGACCTTTATGTGACCTTTGATGACATGACCTGTTGACCCTTGACCTGAAGTATATGTGATATGAATATGAATGACCTTTGCTGATGCATCATGAAGATATGATGGATAATGTGATTTCACAAAATGGCGCCTGGATGACGTCACGATAACTTGATGACCTTAAAAATGTTACTGGAACGTCTTATGGCAATGACTTATGACTCTGCCAAAATTGAAGGAAATTGACTAAACTAATCTTGAGTTATCCTGTTCACAAAAAACGGGAAGAAATAAAAATAAATAATAATAATAAAGAAAGAAAATTCTGACGAAAACAGGTGATCTGTCGTTGACAGACCACCTAATGAAAGAAAATTCTGACGAAAACAATAGGTGATCTGTTTTCAACAGACCACCTAAAAATAAAGAATAATAATAAATAACTAGACATTTAATTCGTCATGGGGACGAATTAGGTGGTCTGTCTTCAAGTCTTATGATAGATTATAATATTTACTATATTGAGAAAGGGAGAAGTTATATAGACATGTAAACAATGATGATCATCATGATGATGATGATGATGATGATCTTGATAGTAATGGTGATGACGATGATGATGATCATGATGATGTTGATGATTATCATCAACAGACCACGATGACATCAGACTGAAAAAAATGAGAGAACATTTAGATAGTATATAGTCTCAGCTACAACATACTCAAAAATCAACAAAAATCAAGCCGAAATAACGGCGATATTGCTCGCAAAAGACAAGAATGTAGAATCCAGATTTGAGAAAAGTCATCTCCCATAAGGATTACACGCAAAAAGTAATGGATCTAGTGATAATAGGGTAATAATAAAGTAAATATGGTTGTTTATTACATTATTTGCGATTGTACGTGTTTTAATATTCAAAGGAGATGGTAGACTGAATGGTCAAAAAGAAAAAAAAGTGAAGAAAAAAAATTGTTGGAGACGCCCGGACTCGAACCAGGGACCTCGAGGTCGGAAGTCAAGTGCGTTACCGATATACCAAAACATTTCCCATAGAGATTACACGTAAACGGAAAATGGAATGCACAAATCCCACTTTGTAATTGAAATATGAGCATGATCCCGGCATCTGATCGAAAAATAAAGGGCACACTTGTGATAGCTTATTGTCTCAGCTACAACATACTCAAAGTTCAGCGTGAACAAAGCTAAAACGACGGAGATATTGCTCGCAAAAGACAGGATGTAGAATCCAGTTTTGAGAAAAAGTCATGTCCCATAGAGAATACACGCAAAATGTGAAAAATTGACATGCCTCCTTTAATCGCAAAAATACGCCACGATGCCATTGTCAAAATGAAATATCGTGATCACTGCATTTGTAGAGAATTGTCTCAGCTAGATCATATCAAAATTTGGATGAAAATTGATCAATATTTACAGAGATACAATCAATTTTCCAAAAATCTGCTGACGTCATAATATGAAAATTGATATTTTGAGTTTGGAGGCCATTATGATGACGTCATGAGTTAATTGAGGGTCAAATGAGACATGAAATCATATCTCCAACTCAAGCTTTTTCCAACCATGATATAAAAGTTGGGGTCGATGGACTATCTGAAGAGCTATTTTGATTTTTAAAATGGGATGTTTTTGATCAAATTTGCATTATATTGCCCATAGCAGCACGCGCGGATTTTGAACTTTGACGCGCGCTCACGGCCTTATGAAAGGTCAAGAGTGACTGACATTAATGTAAATTGTCATTTACGGTAAGAGGAATCTAAATCATGTAAAAAATTTGAATTTGACCATTTCCGCGCGTTGTGAGCGCGCGCAACGCGCGCGCGGACACTTACGGACGGAAAATTTTGAAATGCTTAAAATGACCTGATTCGTACTCTCCTTTAATAGTTAAGTGATTTTGAGCATCTTAAAATTTTGACGCGCGCGTACGTGCGCGTCATGACCTTTATGTGACTTTTTATGACATGACTTGTTGACCCTTGACCTGAAGTATATGTGATATGAATATGAATGACCTTTGCTTATGCATCATGAAGATATGATGGATAACGTGATTTCACAAAATGGCGCCTGGATGACGTCACGATGACCTGATGACCTTGAAAAGGTTACTGGAACGTCTCATGACAATGACCTATGACTGTGTCAAAATTGAAGGAAATTGACTAAATTGATCTTGAGTTATCCTGTTCACAAAAAACGGGAAGAAATAAAAATAAATAATAATAATAATAACTAGACATTTAATTCGTCATGGGGAC
Source organism: Strongylocentrotus droebachiensis (assembly GCA_035222895.1). Taxonomy (NCBI): domain Eukaryota; kingdom Metazoa; phylum Echinodermata; class Echinoidea; order Camarodonta; family Strongylocentrotidae; genus Strongylocentrotus; species Strongylocentrotus droebachiensis. The sequence goes on along the minus strand of JAVYIG010006310.1, from coordinate 14,407 downwards.
GAATTAGGTGGTCTGTCTTCAAGTCTTATGATAGATTATAATATTTACTATATTGAGAAAGGGAGAAGTTATATAGACATGTAAACAATGATGATCATCATGATGATGATGATGATGATGATCTTGATAGTAATGGTGATGACGATGATGATGATCATGATGATGTTGATGATTATCATCAACAGACCACGATGACATCAGACTGAAAAAAATGAGAGAACATTTAGATAGTATATAGTCTCAGCTACAACATACTCAAAAATCAACAAAAATCAAGCCGAAATAACGGCGATATTGCTCGCAAAAGACAAGAATGTAGAATCCAGATTTGAGAAAAGTCATCTCCCATAAGGATTACACGCAAAAAGTAATGGATCTAGTGATAATAGGGTAATAATAAAGTAAATATGGTTGTTTATTACATTATTTGCGATTGTACGTGTTTTAATATTCAAAGGAGATGGTAGAGTGAATGGTCAAAAAGAAAAAAAAGTGAAGAAAAAAAATTGATGGAGACGCCCGGACTCGAACCAGGGACCTCGAGGTCGGAAGTCAAGTGCGTTACCGATATACCAAAACATTTCCCATAGAGATTACACGTAAACGGAAAATGGAATGCACAAATCCCACTTTGTAATTGAAATATGAGCATGATCCCGGCATCTGATCGAAAAATAAAGGGCACACTTGTGATAGCTTATTGTCTCAGCTACAACATACTCAAAGTTCAGCGTAAACAAAGCTAAAACGACGGAGATATTGCTCGCAAAAGACAGGATGTAGAATCCAGTTTTGAGAAAAAGTCATGTCCCATAGAGAATACACGCAAAATGTGAAAAATTGACATGCCTCCTTTAATCGCAAAAATACGCCACGATGCCATTGTCAAAATGAAATATCGTGGTGACTGCATTTGTAGAGAATTGTCTCAGCTAGATCATATCAAAATTTGGATGAAAATTGATCAATATTTACAGAGATACAATCAATTTTCCAAAAATATGATGATGTCATAATATGCAAACTGAAATTTTGAGTTCGGAAGCCATTATGATGACGTCATGAGTTAATTGAGGGTCAAATGTGACATGAAATCATATCTCCAATTCATATTCTATCAAAATATGAAAAAGAAATTGGATTCACTTTGCATCCTAAAGCGCTACAATGGATTTTGTATAGGCATGTTTTTGCCCATGTATGCTATGTATTACAAGAGCTCGCACGCACGGACAATTTTTTAAACGGACGCTCATTCCGTTATTACTGAGCATAAAAAGGTGAACAAGGTATCAACATGCTTGGAAAAATGTGCCAAATATGATGACAGAGAAAATTTGGCGATTTTATGTTGAAAAATACCAGTACGGGTGAAAACGCGCGCGCATGTGTGTGTGCGCGTTTTTTTGCGAAACGCTTAAAATGGCCTGAAACGTATGCAAAATGAATTTGGGACGATTTTGAGCATTTTTATTTTTTGCGCGCGCGCTGACGCGCGGACGTACGCATGCGCGCGCGTTTTCTGACTTGAAATTGACCGGACGGATATTGACCTTAATCATGATAAATATGAATGAGAAATGCCTTTCCGTTATGAAGATATGTTCATGAGTAAAAAGAACCAAAAAAAACACAAAATGGCGCCTTGATGACGTCATGAAGACTTGATGACCTTGAAAATGTTACACTGACGTCTCATGACAATGACCTATAACTGTGCCAAAATTGAACGAAATTGACTTAACTGATCTTGAGTTATCCTGTTCACAAAAAAGTGGGAACAATAAATAAAAATAAAGAATAAAAATTTAAATCGTCATGGGGACGAATTAGGTGGTCTGTTTTCAATTTTATGATCATTGAAAAGTCAAAAAAGGAAAAAAAAATGATGAAAAAAATTTGTTGGAGACTCCCGGACTCGAACCAGTGACCTCGAGGTCGGAAGTCAAGTGCGTTACCGATATACCAAAACATTTCCCATAGCGATTACACGTAAACGGAAAATGGAATTCTCAAATCCCATTTTGCAAGAGAAATATGAGCATTATCCCGGCTTCTGATTGAAAAATAAAGAGTACACTTGTGATAGCTTATTGTCTCAGCTACAACATAATCCAAGCTCAGCGAAAACAAAGCTAAAACGACGGAGATATTGCTCGCGAAAGACGAGAATGTAGAATCCAGTTTTGAGAAAAAGTCATGTCCCATAGAGAATACACGCAAAATGTGAAAAATTGACATGCCTCCTTTAATCGCAAAAATACGCCATGATGCCTTTGTCAAAATGAAATATCGTGGGGACTGCATTTGTAGAAAATTGTCTCAGCTAAAACATATCAAAATTTGAAAGAAAATTGATTAATATTTACAGAGATACAATCAATTTTCCAAAAATCTGCTGACGTCATAATATGCAAATTGATATTTTGAGTTCGGAGGCCATTATGATGACGTCATGAGTTAATTGAGGGTCAAATGAGACATGAAATCATATCTCCAACTCATGGTTTTTCTAACCATGATATAAAAGTTGGGGTCAATGGACTATCTGAAGAGCTATTTTGATTTTTAAAATGGCATGTTTTTGATCAAATTTGCATTAAATTGCCCATAGCGGTACGCGCGGATTTTGAACTTTGACGCGCGCTCACGGCCTTATAAAAGGTCAAGGGTGACTGAAATTAATGTAAATTGTCATTTACGGTAAGAGGAATCTAAATCATGTAGAAAATTTGAATTTGACGTTTTCCGCGCGCTGTGCGCGCGCGCAACGCGCGCGGGGACACTTACGGACGGAAAATTTTGAAATACTTAAAATGACCTGATTCATACTCTCCTTTAATAGTTAAGTGATTTTGGGCATTTTAAAATTTTGACGCGCGCGTACGTGCGCGTCATGACCTTTGTGTAACCTTTGATGACATGACTTGTTGACCCTTGACCTGAAGTATATGTGATATGAATATGAATGACCTTTGCTTATGCATCATGAAGATATGATGGATAACGTGATTTCACAAAATGGCGCCTGGATGACGTCACGATAACCCGATGACCTTGAAAAGGTTACTGGAACGTCTTATGGCAATGACTTATGACTCTGCCAAAATTGAAGGAAATTGACTAAACTGATCTTGAGTTATCCTGTTCACAAAAAACGGGAAGAAATAAAAATAAAGAATAAACTAGAAATTTAATTCGTCATGGGGACGAATTAGGTGGTCTGTTTTCAATTTTCATGATCATGCTCATCTTTAATTCAATGATCCAATATAATGATGTTAATGTAAAATGATGTATTAAGATATGAATTGATGAATGAAGTATCGATGAACTGATGAACTGATAGATTGAACTGATGTGAAATGAACTGAATTGATGAGCTAAACTGATGAACTGATGAACTGTGACCTAAACTGAAGTTAATAACCGATAAACAAAATATTGAGAAATGATTACGATCAAAATCATGATCATAATGAAATTTAATCAAACAAGACCGGAATGTAGAATGCATATTTCAGAAAAAGTCACCTCCTATAGATATGCCACGCAAATTAAGAAAATTCTGACATGTCGCATTTAAACGAAGTTTTCACTATGATGACGTCATCAAAATGAAAAATGGTGAGATATAGATAAAGAGAAGGAGAGCAGGAGACGAGTTATAGTCATGTAAACATACATGAGCTGGACAGAGGGGTGAAAGGGGAATCAGAATGCACTTGGAAGGAGAGAGTATAGTATAAGAAAACATGGTAGGGGTGAAATAAGAATACTACACCCACAACAAAAAGTGAGTCATTTGACACATTTAAGCATAATTTTCGTGAGTCAGGTGTAAATTGACTCATTAGTAACAACCAATGAGTCTCTATTGACTCATTTATATTTCACCAGTGTGTCAATCATGAGCTGACGCATTTGCAAAATGCTTCGACTGACTCACATGGTCGTAAAAAATGAGTCAAGATCGACATAAGAGCATTTTAGAAGAAAAAAGTGAGTCAACTTGAAAGTGAGGCTGTATGCATGCGCGCGCATGCTTTCGTGACGTCATCCAAAATGCGCATTCTCGAGCCATATTTGAATTCCCGATCGACGACGCGACGTCGCCATCTTATATCTTGGATTCAGAAGAGTTTTGACTGCAGCTAGTGAAAAATTGGTACGCATAATTATTCATATGGTTTTAAACGATGATTTTTATGACTGGATTCGTGGGCTGAATCTTCTGATTATTATACAAATGATGCATGCGTTCATTTTACGATATCCGCACTCGAGTTGATGAGGCTGTGTGTAACTTAACTATAGATTCTCACTATGAACATGACAGACAATGAAAGCGGACAAAATATACAGTTCCTCAGGAAAACAAAGGAACATCCCTTCACTGCTATTATGTAAAAATGTGTAGAACAGGTGAATATGCATGTGACACCTGTTCTACACATTTTTACATAATAGCAGTGAAGGGCTGTCCCTTTGTCTACCTGAGGAACTGTATATTTTGTCCGCTTTCATTGTCTGTCATGTTCATAGTGTGTATCGCACGAAGCCGTGTCGAATGAAAACATGCATGATCTTGCATCATTGTTTTATACAACGAAACTCCTAGATCCTTGTTATTTGATGTAAAACGAATAGGCCATTTTCGTAATGTAACCAAATTTAATGCATACGTCTTTGTGAAGTGCCTCACTACAAATGATTTCATTCACCTGATAAGAATAATAGTATTTCAATAGACAGAATCCAAACTGCATACATTAGTTGTTGCCAGGTTGGACAAGCATTATGGCTTGACCTACCTAGCAACACTTAATATATGCAGTTGCATTCTGCCTATTGAAATACTATTATTCCTATCAGGTGAATGAAATACTTTGTATTGAGGCACTTCACAAACACTTATGCATTCAATTTGGTTACATTACGAAAATGGCCTATTAATTCAAGATTGTTTCGTGATAGTATGGGTGACAAATAAATCTCAAGTTAAGGCTTAATTTAGTGCGTACAAAGTAGATTTTTCAGATTCGGGTAGCGGGACCACCGATTACATCGCTAAAATGTGATATTTTAGGATATATTTTCCATTGCAAATGTGGACAGTGACTCTGGCATGGTATGGTATGTGTGTGATAGGCCTAGGGAGTAGGGGGGTCTATGTCATGATGCACCCACAACAAAAAGTGAGTCACCCTTACTCAAATTGATGAGTCACTGGTTTGTCCGTACAGCGAAACACTTGAAGGATCATGTGAGTCACTATGACTCGATACAAATGAGTCTTATTTATCTAAGACTCACTTGAAGTGAGTCTTAGAGACTCATTTGTATCGAGTCATAGTGACTCACATGATCCTTCAAGTGTTTCGCTGTACGGACAAACCAGTGACTCATCAATTTGAGTAAGGGTGACTCACTTTTTGTTGTGGGTGTAAGGGCAAAGGAAAGAGCTAGAGAAAATTAAGGAATATCACAATACATATTAGAGGGAGAACAGGAGCCAGAGCCGGAAAAGGGAGAGGGCGATAGGGATGAGAGACTAGAGAAAGAGAGAGGCAGAGACAGATGGAAACAGAGCAAGTGAAGAAGAGGGAGGCAGAGCAAGAGAGGGAGACAGAGAGAGGGAGAAGGTGAAAGAGTAGAGAGAAAGAGAGATAGTAGTCGAAGAAGATGATAACATCAAATAAGAAACGAAAGCAAAAATATATATATTTTTTAAATTGACCCACCAGGAATCGAACCTTGGTCACCGGAATAGAAGTAAAGTGCGTTACCGATATACCAAAACATTTCTATTCAATCTTTCATTATTGCAAGGAGTTTTTTCCAGATCGGCTAAAGAAAGCTTAAGTATAACACCAGTCTTTAAATGTGGTGACAAGTGTGAATTTACAAACTATAGGCCAATTTCTGTACTGTCAGTCTTCTCTAAATTATTCGAGCGCATTGTTTATAAAAGAACTATTGAATTACTTGACAAACATTCTATTGTCAATAAACATCAATATGGTTTTCGTAGGGATTATTCAACATGTATGGCTCTAACCAGTCTTTCTGGTAAAGTCATAGATGCATTTGAAGCAAATGAATTTGCAATTTGAGTTTTAATAGATCTGTCAAAGGCCTTTGACACAATTAATCACAATATTTTACTATCTATATTCGTTATGGAATACGCGGTGTAGCTCATAAATGGTTCAGCAGCTTTCTTAACAATCGATTACAATGTACTAAGCATCAATCCCCTAATTTCGGAGTTTAGGACAGTAACATGCGGAATTCCACAGGGTAGCCTGCTTGGGCCACTGTTATTTATATTATATGTAAATGATATTTATAAATCTGCTAATGTATTGTCTTTTATACTGTATGCAGAAGACACAAACATATTTGAAAGAGATTCAAACTTGAAGTCTCTTATGGATACAGTAAATCCAGGTCTTATATATACAGTTCGTCCCAGAAAAAACGAAACCGAGAAGTATCGATGTTCTATCATAACTTAATCACAACTATAGTTAATGAATGATACATATTTGGAAAGCTTAGAGTCTCCTCTTTCATATGATGCTACTCAAATAATGCATATGTCACGCATAAGTGAATAACAGCAATTTGAAGGAAGGAAACCAAAAAGACATTTGGCGGGCGGTATCTGAATTTCGAAGAAAAATTCACATTTCTAGAAAGTTGAGTTTCTGCCCTTTCATATGACACCTCAATCAGGAAAAATGAGCGAGGAATGACAAAGTTCTGTTTGTTTAAAGTAGTGCTTGCATTTCCATAATTTTCTTAAACGAATTCGTTTTCACTGGCTGCCCGCCGTATCAATAAACGAAATTAACAAAAGACTTAACTCCGTTTCGTTGACAATCAGCCGTAGACAAGAGTCTTCATGCATGGCTGATTGTCAACGAAACGGAGTTAAGTCTTTTGTCAGATCTGCTTTTTGCTACGGCAGGCACCCAGTGAAAACGAATTCGTTTGTTAAAATTATGAAAATGTAAGGGCTACTTTAAACAAACAGAACTTTGTTATTCCTGGCTCATTTTTCTTGATTGAGGTGTCATATGAAAGAGCAGAAAATGAACTTTCTGGAAATATGAATTTTTCTTTGAAATTCAGATACCGCCCGCCAAATTACTTTTTGGTTTCCTTCCTTCAAATTGCTTTTAATCACTCATGCGTGAAATATGCATCACGTGAGTAGTATCAACTGAAAGAGGAGACTCTAAGCTTTCCAAATATGTATCATTCATTAATTATGGTTGTGATTAAGTTATGATAAAACATCGATACTTCTCGGTTTCGTTTTTTCTGGGACGCACTGTATATATATATATGTAATTGGTTCAAATCTAATAAATTATCTGTAAATGTAAATAAATGTAATTATATGATTTTTCACAATGGAACAAATGCAGATTTAAATGATCTCAACATTGTTCTTGATAATGTCATATTGCCAACGGAAGATAAAGTCAAATTTCTTGTCGTTTATTTAGATAGTTCCTTGTAATGGAAATACCATATTTACGAAGTTGAAAGTAAGGTGTCCATGGACCTTGTGGCAGATTAGCCCTGTGCTAAATAAGTTATCCAATAAAGTCTTCTACTACTACTACTACTACATTGGCATTATATCCAGACTCAAACATTTATTGCCAATCGTGACATTCTACGTATGTTAAATTGTGCTCTTATACTGTAATCTTGTTTGGGCGAATTCCTGCAAGTACATAATTCAAGACCTTACATTATTGCAGAAGAAGATTATTCGTATACTATCCGGAATGCACTATCGCTCCCATATTGGTCCCGTGTTTAAACAAATTATTTTCTTGAGATTCAGTGATATCAACTTGGATCAACAGGGTATTTTCATGTCAAAAGCATGAACAACATCTTCCCATCACAATTTAGTGATCTTATCAATTTTCAATGCAACTCGGAAACTCATACGTATAATACGAGAAGCGCTGCCAACACTCATGTCCCTAAACATAGAGTCCGAAGATTTCAATTTGATATTCGATACTCTGGGCAAAAATTGTGGAACATCTAACCATCTATCCTACAAAAGTCGCTCTCCTCGCAGACCTTTCCCCGTAAGGCAAGAATGTATTTAATAGCTCGATATTAATACCCTCTCTTGTATTTATGTGTGAAAATGACTTCTTTTCGAAATCAATAACAAGTTGTATGACCAATGATTTATTTATTTTCATCATTTACGTAAATGCATCAGCTGTTGCTAGGTATCATCTGTATATATTCCCCAGGACAGTGCTGTGGGATGAAGCTGCTGTTTGTTGGTTGAGTTTGCTCGTTTGTAATGCTATGTACCCGCTATCTATTTTAGAATTGTAGTACTTTGTTATTGTTATGATGTAATCGCAGACACATACACACCCCGATTGAGTTAACTTTCTCTCTTTAAGTGAACATGCCTTCCTATACTTAATTCTCTTCTAATTTGTTTCCCTTTCCTTTTTAAAAAAATATTTCATATCAAAGTTCTGTTATACAAGGTATGCTTTTCGGGTTTTCGCCTCCTTCCGTATCTGAATTATTTACTGTATACTCTGTTTAAATCATTGTCACATATACAATTTATATATACATTATGTTTTATATTGTAATGTTGAGTAGGAAATAAATGTTAATAAATACAATAATACAAGCTACAAAGTTTGAACTGTGTAGCATATTGACCATTATGGAAGATAGATTCAGACAATATGGCTATTGACCTCGTACAATAAGCAGTTGCATCTTTGACCCTAATTGACATAATGAAGAGTGCATTTTTACAATTTTATCTTATTCCATGAAATGCTCTACCCGTCATGTTCTACCAATATTGTGCTGCGCAGAGATTAAATTGGTTTATTTTGGGTTATTACAAGAAGTGGGTTATTGATGTACACCAAAGCTCATGTTCCCTAGCAAGCTCATTTTATGTACTTAATTACCAGAGAAAAAAAAATCACTCAGTGAGAGTCTGACAGTAAAGTTTAGACAGTAAATGGGTTTCACTCAATTGAAGATTTGGTCATGATCCCATCATCTGATCAAAAAACTAAAAGCACCGTTTTTGTAGCCCATGGTCTCAGCTATAACATACTAAAATTTGGGATGGAATAGAGCACGAATAAGCGAGATAGTGCTCAAAGATGAGTGTCATGTAGATTCATGATGTGAACGAAATTCACCTTCCATAGAGATAACACGCAAATGAAGAAAATTGTGACATGTCGCCTTTAATTGAAATTTTCACCATGATGACGTCATCAAAATGAAAAACAATGTGCACTGATCTTGTAGAGAATTGTCTCAGCTACAACATATCTTAGTTTGGAAGTAAATCAATCAATATTTACAGAGATACAATCAATTTGCCATACATATGATGACGTCATAATATGCAAATTCGTTTTTTTAGTTCCAAGGCCATTATGATGATGTCACGATATATATAATGGCCAAATGAGACCTAAAATCATATCTCCAACTCATATTCTATCCAAATATGAGAACAAATTGGGGGTTCTGTGGACTTCCTAAAGAGCTGTAATGGATTTTGCATAGGCATGTTTTTGCCCATATATGCTATGTATTACAAGATCTCGCGCGTACGGGCGTGTATTTTAAACGGACGCTAATTCCGTCAATAATGGTCATGAAAAGATAAACATGGTATCAAATTGTTCGGAAAAAGATAAGGTATATCCTCGTCAAAAAGACGTACTAGAAAATTATTTGTCGTTTGGCCGCTACGAACGAAAACGTGCAAAAATGCGTGTTTTGCGTGATTTTTATGAAATGCTTAAAATGGCCTGAAACGTATGCAAAATGAATTTGAGGCGATTTGGAGCATTTTGAAATTTGCGCGCGCACTGACGCGCGGACGTACGCGTACGCGCGCGTTTTTTGACCTGAAGTTGACCGGACTGATATTGACCTTGATCATGGTAAATATGAATGAGAAATGGCTTTCAGTTATGAAGTTATGATCATTTGAGATTTTCCAAAAAAAACACAAAATGGCGCCTGGATGACGTCATGAAGACTTGATGACCTTGAAAAGGTTCCTGTCACGTCTTATGGCAATGACCTATGACTGTGCCAAAATTGAAAGAAATTGACTGGACGGATTTTGAGTAATCGTGTGAACAAAAAAGTGGAAGAAATAAAAATAAAGAAATAAAGAAAGAAAATTCTGACGAAAACAATAGGTAGTCTGTCGAAGACAGACCACCTAATAAATAAAGAAAATTCTGACGAAAACAATAGGTGATCTGTTTTCAACAGACCACCTAATAAAGAAAGAAAATTCTGACGAAAACAATAGGTGATCTGTTTTCAACAGACCACCTAACTAGACATTTAATTCGTCATGGGGACGAATTAGGTGGTCTGTCTTCAAGTCTTATAATAGATTATAATATTTACTATATTGAGAAAGGGAGAAGTTATATAGACATGTAAACAATGATGATCATGATGATGATGATGATGATGATGATCTTGATAGTAATGGTGATGACGATGATGATGATCATGATGATGTTGATGATTATCATCAACAGACCACGATGACATCAGACTGAAAAAAATGAGAGAACATTTAGATAGTATATAGTCTCAGCTACAACATACTCAAAAATCAACAAAAATCAAGCCGAAATAACGGCGATATTGCTCGCAAAAGACAAGAATGTAGAATCCAGATTTGAGAAAAGTCATCTCCCATAAGGATTACACGCAAAAAGTAATGGATCTAGTGATAATAGGGTAATAATAAAGTAAATATGGTTGTTTATTACATTATTTGCGATTGTACGTGTTTTAATATTCGAAGGAGATGGTAGAGTGAATGGTCAAAAAGAAAAAAAAGTGAAAAAAAAAAAATTGTTGGAGACGCCCGGACTCGAACCAGGGACCTCGAGGTCGGAAGTCAAGTGCGTTACCGATATACCAAAACATTTCCCATAGAGATTACACGTAAACGGAAAATGGAATGCACAAATCCCACATTGTAATTGAAATATGAGCATGATCCCGGCATCTGATCGAAAAATAAAGGGCACACTTGTGATAGCTTATTGTCTCAGCTACAACATACTCAAAGTTCAGCGTAAACAAAGATAAAACGACGGAGATATTGCTCGCGAAAGACGAGAATGTAGAATCCAGTTTTGAGAAAAAGTCATGTCCCATAGAGAATACACGCAAAATGTGAAAAATTGACATGCCTCCTTTAATCTTAAAAATACGCCATGATGCCTTTGTCAAAATGAAATATCGTGGTGACTTCATTGGTAGAGAATATTCTCAGGTAGAACATATCAAAATTTGAAAGAAAATTGATCAACATTTACAGAGATACAATCAATTTTCCAAAAATCTGCTGACGTCATAATATGAAAATTAAAATTTTGAGTTTGGAGGCCATTATGATGACGTCATGAGTTAATTGAGGGTCAAATGACACATGAAATCATATCTCCAACTCATGCTTTTTCCAACCATGATATAAAAATTGGGGTCAATTGACTATCTGAAGGGCTATTACGATTTTTAAAATGGGATGTTTTTGATCAAATTTGCATTATATTTCCCATAGCAGCACGCGCAGATTTTGAACTTTGACGCGCGCTCACGGCCTTATCAAAGGTCAAGAGTGACTGAAATTAATGTAAATTGTCATTTACGGTAAGAGGAAGCTAAATCATGTAAAATTTTGAATTTGACCTTTTACGCGCGTTGTGAGCGCGCGCAACGCGCGCGGGGACACTTACGGACGGAAAATTTTGACTCCAGAACCTTGCAGTACACACCAATACTTACATGCTACATGATCAACTTTTCTGATCCATTCCACACCTTTTCTTTCACAATACAATCGCATGACCAGAACTCAACTTCATCTTTAAGGTATTATGTCTAAGTATTTAAAACTGCCAATCCATCAGTTCCCCCTCCCCCCCAAAAAAAAAAATGGGGTCGGGGTGATATCCGCCCCCCTCCATTGATTCCTTGCTTGTCCCTCTCAAGGTCCATGTCTCTGGACACGGCACTGACTAGTCCAGATTCAGTCCGTTCGTTCTTTTTACCCCCCACACACAGCGCGGTCTCTCCACTGATCGCGCAATCCCCAAATTTCCGTCCACACGAACCAGATTTAGAGGAATGGCTAGGTCTACTTTCAACGTTGAGGGTGTGTTATTTTATCAGCTGATTGGGTGCGCTAAACGAAAACGGTACAAAGGCTGGACTAGGCACTGACTAGCATCGACTTGCCCAAGAAACACATGACTTTAATTACATTTGAAGTTACCGCTCCGAGCAAGAGAACCATTACAGTATTTGTCATCTAAAGATGGCGTTGATGCTTTAGGGGGCACTGCATGTAGATAAAAATGATAATAATAACAATCATAACAATAATTGATTCTTATTGAGCGTTATATACCTCACTTTAGAAATCCAGCCATCTGATTGGTCGAAATTGGAGTCGTGATTTTAGCGATTTTCGTAAAGAAACGAAAAATGCCAAAGAGAATTAATAGTCCAAGAGTGAGATCCCTCAAAATTCCTGTTACCGGGAAAATAATAACATTTTGCTGCGATACCATCTTTACTCAATAAAAGGAAAAGGTAAGAATTCTTGGTAGATTTTTGTTTCAATTCGGCATATAAAAGACATATCGACTGCATTAATATTCGAGGTTTGGCTGGTTTTACATGCTCTCGAGAACTAGCGCAGATCCTGCCATTACTCTGAGGCGCCCCTGGGGATACAAAACCAGCCAGGCCTTCTAAAAGCAGTCGATATCTCTATACTATTACCGAAAACTGATCAGAGCGCTTATACAAAGAAAAGAAACGTACAAATCATAGCAATCCAATAAGAAACATTAATGAAGAAATTATGAACGAACTGAAATTTAAAGATGGAAAGAGTTGGGTTTTAAGTTTCTTTTTTTAAATGTGTCTTCTGTACTACATAGGCGGAGGTGTTGTGATAGAGTGTTCAAGATAGATGGTCCAGGATAAGATAAAGAACGTTCGGCTGCCTTGGTGTTGGTGCGTGGGATCAGTAACAGTGTCTGGTCGTTCCGTGAACGCAGATGGTATTTGGAAGCTGGAGGAGTAGTTAGCATATTAGACAGATAGGGTTGAGCAGTATGCACCATGCACTTCTACACTAAAAGTGCTAGTTTGAATTCAATTCATTCTTTTACGGGTAGCCAGTGTAGTTGTTTCAAAAGAGGAGTACTTGGCTCTCTCTTCTTTGCACCAAGCACCAGAAGAGCCGCTCGACTATTGGATTTTTCGCGGTCTTTTTAGGATTCCGGGCATTCACATTTGCCAGAAGGGACTTTTTATCCGTAATAAAGCCTGCTCAAAAATAGAGAACGTACTGTATGACTACAAGCTTCACCTGTGAGAGAATCACTGATATGCATGACATATGATTTTCGTATGGAAATTGGCCATCTGGCACACTCTAAGAAAATGTTACCACATTGACAAAATCTGGTCAAAATACACACCAAGATTTTTAACACTTATTGATGGATCAACGGTGGTGTTTCCATTCTGCAGGCTAAAATTCCATGAAGGCCGTAGTCGGCTCGATGACAGAAGGATGATTCCTGATAATCTTCATTAGGTTTGAGCATATTACTTGTCATCCATCCACTCACTGAATCGCCTATCCATTCCCAGTTTAATGCAGGGTTAATCGAGACTAGCCTGATTACGTGGATCAAAACTAAAACAAATCTGGGTATCGTCTGCGTAAAATGATACAGGAGACCATGTCGTTTGATGATATCTCCAACAGGTCGGATGTACACCGTAAATAGCTGAGGCCCTGCGGAACACCATATCTCGAGTAATGAGTTTCAGAATATTTCCCTTTCACAGAGACACGTGAGGAACATCCAGTGATATACGATGTAAACCATTGAAGGGCCTTATCCTTTATACCATAATAGTCTGAAGCAGGGGCGTACGCAGGGGGGGGGGGGGGTTTGGGGGTTCAAACCCCCCCCCCCTTTTGTATTTTTATGTGTGTAAACCCCCCTAAAAAAACCTAATTATAAACAAAAACAAAAACAAAAACAAAAAAATATGCCCACGGCTAACATAAAAAAGATGACCTTACCCCCCCCCACGAAGAAAAATGCCAAATTTTCAAATTTCGAGACCAAAAAAAAAAAAAAAGTGTCCGCTTACCCCCCCCCCCCCCCCCCCCCCCCCCCCCCCCCCCCCCCCCCCACTGAGCGACTTTTCGGCCGGCGCGATTTTAAATTTTTCGGGAACAAAATATTTTGGGCCCGATTTTAACCCCCCCCCCCCCCCCCCCTTGAAAAAATCC
>JAVYIG010006309.1:23411-120409 GCA_035222895.1 Strongylocentrotus droebachiensis | reverse complement strand
TATGGAACTGAGAAAATCACTACGCAAATTGCTTATTTGGTTATCAGTGTGTGACTGTCATTGCCTTACTATTTATCAATTGCATTTTATATTGTTATCCCATTCATTTCCCTTTATATCCCCCCAAAACCTGATTTTCCAATGCCTTTGCCCAGGCTATATGATTTGTATCATATTGTGTGCATGACATTTCACAAAATATTTTATGAACTTTGAAGAATTAATCATTTTTCTTAATATTGTATATTCATAATCATTGATTTTTATATAAACAGGTTATACAAATTTACATTTTTTTATGATTTAACAGAAAAACATACTGTATATTAGTGCTTCCACACAAAAACATATTACTATCAATATAACGTGGATGATGGTGTGAGGAAACCAGATTTTTAGGGGGGGAAATTGGAAAATTATATTATCAATAAAAAGAAAACAATTAGTGGATAGTGAGGCAATGACATCCCAGACTCTAAGTGAGTTGTCAATTTGTCTTGTGATTTTCAAAGTTTGTCATGTCATTATAACTTCATAACTTTCTCATTAGTATTCCGATATTGCTCAAACTTGTTTTGATCAATTTGTCCGATTTTTCTGCTTCTATTGAAAGTAAGTAATTTTTGGAGTTGACATGCCCGTTTGAATTTGAGGACCCATCATGCAATTGTATGACAACTTATTTTGATAGGCAGACATTACATAAGAAAATAAATACATCGTCTCAACTGACAGTGTCACGTACAATATGTTTTATATTCTATAAGTTTTAATGTTTCATTGTCGGTATCTTACCTTCCGCAATTTTTATATTATCGATAGACTATCCAGAAATAACTCCTCGATAAATATGCCATTAATGAAATCTTTTTCCACAACAAAACTGATCTCCCGATGTAATGTTATCTCTTTCATGTGGATGTCGTGCTTTCGAATGCTGTACTCTGATAGGATGGTGGGGAAGCGAATATATTCACCATACTGATGAAGACTGTGTGTTTTATGATAAAACTAAAGGACTTCAATCAGACGTATGCCCGGATGCGCAACATCAAGTACTCTGTGAAGGTAATGTGAACTTTTAGGACAGGTTGCAGTTACTTTGCACACACCTCAAGGTTCAAGCAGTCAAACATTTCAGTGTTTTAGGGGTGTATAATACTTTTTATTTATTTACTTCGTATCACAAAGAACAGGGTAGTCCATTCAGCATTAAATTAGGTGTTCTGTGAATCCCTTTAATGTAAACAAATAGGCCTATATAAACAAAAGTAGTATTACACATACACAACGATAACGACAACATTAATACAAAATAAATTATTACAGAATATTTAGGATATTTTGTCTACATTCTCTCCAGTCATTTTGTTCCCAGTCCCATTTGCTGTGTTCTCACAATAGAAAGTTTCTGGCCAGTTGGCACTTCATTTTAAAAATGAAGAAAAGAATGACAGAAAAAAGTGTCGACAAATTAAAATATAAGAAGTGCATGCATTACTTGCTGTTTGTGTGAATATTAGTGGAACTGTATCCTTTTCATTTAGTTGAGCTAGATATTTAATAGCAATTTTTTTTTTTTTTTTAAATATAAAAACCATTCAGATTTTTTTAAAGTTTAACAGAGGCATTGCAAAAATGTCATATTATGTATGGTAGACAAGACATCAACTTCAAGAAGCGCGTGGAATTCACACGATATAGAGAATTTCATGGGCACAAACGATAATTTCTCTGTTTAGTTGTTTTGTGTGTTTTTTTGTGTGAGGGGGGGTCTTTTTGTTGTCTTTTTATGCCTCCGTTACGAAGTATCCGGAGGCATTATGTTTTCGGGTTGTCCGTCCGTCCGCACGTATGTCCCGTTCTCGTGATCGCGTTGTCTGAAGAACCGATTGATGGATTCCTGCCAAACTTTGGTCATGTATGTATCTTGCAGAGCCGATGAACTGATTAGATTTTGGGGTCACGAGGTCAAAGTTCAAAGGTCACAGGGCTCATTATGTATGCAAAAACAGCTCGTGATCGCGTTATCTGAAGAACCGATTGATGGATTCCTGCCAAATTTTGGTCATGTATACGTATGTATCTTGCAAAGCCGATGAACTGATTATATTTTGGGGTCACGAGGTCAAAGGTCAAAGGTCACAGGGCTCATTATGTATGCAAAAAACGGCTCATGATCGCGTTATCTGAAGAACCGATTGATGGATTCCTGCCAAACTTTGGTCATGTATGTATCTTGCAGAGCCGATGAACTGATTATATTTTGGGGTCACAAGGTCAAAGGTCACAGGGCTCATTATGTATGCAGAAAAAGCTTGTGATCGCGTTATCTCAAGAACGATTGATGGATTCCTGCCAAATTTAGATCATGTATGTTACTTGCAGAGCCGATAAACTGATTAGATTTTAGAGGTCATGAGGTCAAGGTCAAGGTCAAAGGTCATGCGGCTCATTATGTATGCAAAAATAGCTTGTGATCGCATTCTCATTTAGAACTGACAGATGGATTACTATTTAACTCAGGACATCTTGCAGAGCCAATGAACTGAGTGGATTTAGGGTCATGAGGTCAAAGATCAAAGGGTCATATATGTATATGAGAAATTGCTTGTAATCACGATATTCTGAGAACCTGTTAATGGATTACAATTGAACTTTAATTTGAAAAATTCTTCTGTTTCGGTTTGTAAAATTGCTCTATGACGGAGGCATCATTTTCGACTGCGCGCCGTCGAAGTTCCATCTAGTTTTTTATGAATTATTTTTAGTTATCAGAATGCTAACTCAATTGTGAATGTTATACCTTTTATATATACTTATAGCTCCAGCCGCCATCACACGATCCAGCACATACACCGCGTCACCGCTCTCTAACTGCTGTCTCCGAGGGTACACACAGAAGACGGTCCCCAAGAAGTCAAGACCCGCTGTGCTGCTGAGTGCTTGAAGGAGGACTTCTGCGTTTCACTCAATTTCAAAGATGGCGTCTGTGATCTCAACTACAGTACCCGAAACGAGGTCAACTATAGTGCCTTCCAAGAGGAGGAAGGGTTTTCCTATTATGAACCGTAAATTTCCTTAATAACTAGAAATAAGAAATTTAAGGAGTTACCGATAGTGAATTAGTCAAACAGCTTAAAAAGAGAAATTTGAGCTCCGGTAAAGGTTTAGATAGAATTGTGCCTTCGAAGAGGAGGACCTCAACCTCGTTCCAGCATTTAAGACATAAAATACTGCACAGCTATCAGTTACGAGTTCGCTCAAATAGACTTTCCCTGGTGATTTGCATCTGATAATCAATTTATTTTTCTTCACAAATTATCATACATTCAGGTGTCATGCAATTTTTTAATTATTTTAATCAATGCATTGCACAATTGCAAGACTTGTTCATGTGGTAAATATGAAGTCACTTCATAATGAAATGTGCAGTTGCGCATGATCTTAAGCGGAGTTGAAAATGACCCCCAATTTTGCAATGTTGCAAGTTCATTTCGACAATTATGGCTCCTTTAATACATAAACACAATTTCCAGAAAATACTTTGATAGTACAAAAAACAGATTGCGTAAAATCAATTTTCTGCTTTGGAAAGATAAATGGGCATAGAGATTTGTATTATGAATTTAAACGACGAAAAAGAGCTAGTGTTTAATCGAGAGTGAGTATAATAGACCAGTTCATAGTTAGTATATGTTTTTAAAAGACCCAAAATATCTTCAGATCTTTTTAACATGGAGACATTCCACTTTGTAAACTTCCCAAAGTTCCCAAAAGATGGAGATGCTTCATAGAATCCTTTACCCAGTTGGAAAGAATCTTCCACCTGTGTATCGTGGAATGCATCCTCAGTGAATTATTTAACTTTCATGAGCACCTATCCATTACATTACTCACTTCAATTGGTTTTACATTGTTCTGCTCATCAGCACACTCTATCTACGAACTAGCTTTATTTTGTTAAATTTAAAGGGAAAGCCTGTCCTGGTATAAGTCTAGATATGGACTTCGACTTCATTTAAAACGTTGTATGTTTTAATATGGGTGTGTGTGCGTGCATGCGTGTGGGTGTGCATGTCTGTACTTGTGAGTGCGTATTGCTGTTGTTAGTTTTACTTTGGGATGGAGTCGCGAGTAATACCATTTTTCATTCCATTAACTGCTATAGGCATGACAGGTTAAGAACTAATGACTGCATAAGTATTATGTTCTATTCAAATTGGAAACTATCGACCAACATCAAAATAATTGGGTCATTTAAGGAGAGGACATTCTACTTTAATCACAAAGAGTTTTAACTAATCTGACCGGGCCAGACAATTATATATCTTCTTGCCGATAATGGCCTTACCCTTTACAAAATAAAAACAAGGAGAATTATTTTGATATCATGATGTGTGAAAAATCAAAGAGGTCATTTAGCAACTTCCTGCGAAATCTTTGAAAGAACATAATTTACATGGTAAAAATAACGGAACAAAAGTGTCTCGTTGAGGTAAGCATGACACGGGGCATGACTATATCTAGTTCTTTGTACTCAAACTATTGAGTTTTTTTGCTGGCAGTTGCCTCTTTTATCATAGTAGTATAATCATTAATATTTGGGTATTGCGGTTTATTCAATTGACTCTCAAATCATGGGTTTAGTGTTCAACCCCAGCCCAGTTGCAAAAAGAGTACCTGGCAAATGCCGGGGTACTAATAAATGCAGGCAGTGCCCTAAAAAATAACAGCTCTAACGCTGACGGGGCTTCCCGGGGAATACAACATTATTATTAGATTATGTTCAAGTATGTTGAGTATAGCTGATTATATTCATGAGGGGGCATATAAACGTAATAATGAATGACCTGATGCATGTACAACTTCATAGATAGGTGGCGGCAGAGCATTACAACAGCAGAGACATGTTGTTTTCATATGTTCATGAATGTAGGATCTACGCATTCGGTTCAAAGCTGCGTTTGTATTTTTTCTTTGAGGTTATACATGATATAGCTCTCATATAATTCACGGCCATAGATGTAGCATAATTAATCAACTTACTTTATATAAAATCGAGCATTTAAAAAAAAAAACTTTTTCCCATGCCTTACTTAGGCGTTTACAACAGATTATCACTATACACAAGAGTGGTAAGTAATTAATTCGTACGATTTTGCCTTAGAGAAGGATTAAAGATTATGGCCAACATTTTATTTTGCATGACGGAGAGACAAAAATGAAGGATGTCAATTGAGTGTTTGCTTATGTATTTGGCGATTTAAAGCCTACTTTTTATATAATTGTCTTGTCTAGATTATGGAATTATGTGTTGATCAGATAATTTTCAAATTAGTTCGAAAATGAAAATGAAATGATTCATATTTATTTCTTTACACTTCGGTTAGACCAATGAGCATGATAAGACATTAACACCAATATGGTGAGAAAATATACGGTAAAGATTATATTTGTAACTCTTTTAGCAATTGCCGATAATGTCTGATATAGCATAGTGAATGATGAAAATGTGAGAACATGGTCTATAGAAATAAATAGCTTTACATGTAACTATTGTCCGTCCGTGTATATAGTGAACAATTTATCAAGTCATTTCTAGACTACATGATTACAACCAAGCAGAGAAGCATGTTATAGACAAAATGCAATTTTATATGAGTGATAAATCATTATATTTGTTATGACTGATTTCATATCTATTAAAACTTGTTATGTAGTGATGTAACCAGCGTAATGTGGATAGCAGTTAGAGTCACACTATTTACTGTAGACTCATTTTTACTCACCTCTCTCTCTCTCTCTCTCTCTCTCTCTCTGTCTCTCTCTATCTTTTCCTAGTCCCTCTCAATCTCTATCCCGCCCGCCTTCCTCTCACTCTCTCCCTTTATCTCTCTCTCTCTCTCTCTCTCTCTCTCTCTCTCTCTCTTTCTCTATCTATATGTTGCTCTCTCCCTCTAGTCATTTTATCTTTATAAAAATGAGTTATGTAACGAGCAGAAACACATGAGGAGAGGGAAGAAAGACGGAAAAGGCCTAAAAATTTAACACGCCCCTGGAAATGTTGGTGGTACATTATCTACTGCTGAATAATCTTCACTTCTCTCTCCCTCTCTCTATTTCCCCCTAATTCCATCTCATCTTCATCCCTCTCTCTTCCTTCTCCCACCTCTCTAAAGTGTGACGTCATAATCGCTTAGTTGTCAAGGTTGCTAGTACCAATCATTTTTGTGCTTAAAGGGCCACTCTAACCAAAACGGGCTAAAAGATGGGGGGGGGAGAGATATGTCGAATAATTTTTGACGGAGATTCCGAACATGACAATGATTTTTCTTAGAAATCATCAACAATCCTGGAATCTAGCTTTAAAAATGACGACTCAGAACGCTCAGAAAAAAACCCAGTTTAGCTGTATTGCGCAAAAGAAATATTACGTCACTGCGATAAATTATTCTACGATTTTTCGTAGACATCGTAGGAGGCTACGGTCTACGATGTTTGTGGTACATTATCTACGAGCATCGTGCCATTTATTGTATTGGCCCTGGGGGGGGGGCAGGCCGGGGCAAATCCGTATAGAGGCTGCTCGGAGATTGTACGGAAATCGTGCAATTTGAATGCAGTAGCCGTGCAGTCTCCGCAGCCTCCGCACGGAAATCTTACGGAGCCCGTGCAGCTTCCGTGCAAAGGTTGCGCGGAGAAGGCGCGGTGACCGTACAGCAACCTTGCGATAGCTGTGCAATGGCCGTGCGAATGCCCCACGAGTCTACAATCTCTGTACGATTTTTGTTGCCCCCATGTTCACCGAAAAATCGTATGTTTGCTGCACAATCAGTGCAAGGCCTCCGGGCGATGCCCGTGCGGGGATTGTGCAATGCCACCTACGACATGTATACGGGCTACGGGCTTACGATTTTTTCAAATTTGTTTAACTTCTCGCGAAACAAAATCGTAAAGGCTGCGGAGCCCGTGAATCCGTACGAAAATCTCACGTCCGCCTCCTGCCTCCGCACAGAGGCCGCACGGAAAGGGGTATACGGGCAGGATACGGGCTCCGTAGACTAATTGCAGGCCAAATGTAATCCAGGCATTAGTTGGGTTAGAGTGGCCCTTTAACAATGGTGTTGTGCACTCAATTTGCCCTGCTCCGGACCGCGTCTTAATTTTTCGTACCACGGCGAGCCCAGATTCCAGTATGAACTAATTTTCATACATAACAAGCTACGTAAGCTTGCAAAGAGGTCACAAACAATTAGACTTTGATTATTTATTGCTTTGCCTCACTATTTATAAAGGTAAAAAACTAAATAAACTGAGATTTGAACCGTCACGGCAACTCCAAGGTTTTATTAGTAACACGCTGTCCTTACCGATTGAGCTAACGATGAGTTGATAAAAGATTGATTTGTATAATTACTATCACCCTATTGACCATCCTACCGGATTCCACGTGCGCATGCGCTGGTTTCCTTCGGGAGTGCGCATGCGCAGGTTTCCCTCGCGAGCTCAATCTGGGCTCGCCGTGGTACGAAAAAATAAGACGCTTACCGACGCTTGAATGATTTCGCGGTGAACCTAATGCGCGGGCTCTATTGTTCAGAATGGTATAATCTGGCATGTGTGCTAGCCATGAGGATTTTCCTTGTTATTGTTTCTATTTACCAATTTGATAAACGTACGTAGTGAGGTCTTTTACATTATCACTTGATTATATAAAACTTTTTGACGTGGAATAAATACAACCAACTTTTTCGTGTGTATTTTGTCAGTGTGAAAACACCATGTTGTGATGTTGAACGTTATCATGATTATGTTAAGAGTTATGATTGTCAGTTTTATGCGCGGGAGGATGTGGTTATGTGTGTAAGGTGGGTGTGTGTGTGTGTGCGCGTATGACTACACGTTCTGAAAGTCATTTTGGGTATTCTGAGGAGGCTAGGAACAGTGTGTGATATATGTGTGGAAGTGTGGTCGGGTGGTGTGTGTCGTCTGTGTATGTCGCATGGTCGGGGGTAGTAGTGTCTTTGGTTGGATGGGGTTATTTGTTTTATGTTACAATTGATTTAAGTATTTTTGTCATCACTCGTACAATCTATGTAATAAAAATGTTTTGAATCATAATGATAATGATAATAATAATAACGTTTTATTTACCCAAGGTAGCCACTTCAGTTATGAAACTGCTCTTCCAGCGGGCCCTGCATAACATAATGTTATTACTATTACTACCCTTCTCCAATCTAATATGCTGAGCGCCTAGCTAGAATGCAGAAGGTCCCATTGCTATAAGTCTTTGATATGACTCGGCCGGGGTTCGAACCCACGACCTCCCGTTCATGAGGCGGGCGCTCTAACCACTGAGCCACCATGCCCGGTATGTCAAGATATAAACAACTGTATTAAAGAAAGAAAAAATCTATTGAAAAAAAGAAAAAAATATGTACCTACAACAGAAGTCATTTAAACCACTCCTTTCGGTTTCACTATTAGCCCAAGTCAGTATGGTTTTTCAGGTGTTTTTATATTTTTTTTAATGAGCTGTTTCTCTTGACCCTCCTTGCAGTAAGCTGGGTGAAAAAAAAACGACCATAATCTTGATTATCGGGGCTACTTTTATCCATGCACTTTTAGAGTGCATATCTAGACTCTATTTTTACCATTTCATTTACTATCGAAAGTCATGGAGACAAAAAGGCCCATTTTAGCATAATGAGAGTTAACTTTCAGTCAAACTTATTCGGGTCAAACACAATGATATTTTGTACATTGATTAGAATGATATGATAGTAAAAAAAAAAAAAAACGTCGCTGCCTGCTCATTTATAATATCAATTGCATTTTAAAAAGATTAAGATCAAATATTCATTATTCTAGCTGTGATGATTATTACTCATCAAATATTCAAACATCTCATCAACAAATTGAAAGTCCATTGCCATTCTGGATGCGTATCCAATTATGCTTTGGCACTTTCTCTTGTAGCATGCCTAATAAAAGAAACCTCTGTCGCATCAATAGTTGCGGTTTTCATTCTGATCAGCCACCGTGAAATGAATGATAAAAAACAAAATTATTCGATGAACGATAAAATACCTCATTCTTCTTTCTCGAGGCATCGGGGTTAGACGCTTGATCGTGGATACAGGCTACCTTCACGTCCTTGAAATAATTTAAACTGCCCATTTAAAACCGTTTTCAGGTCGTTATACCTTCTTTATTTTACAACTTCGGAGTATTTTGTCTCAAATCTAATCTTAAATACCAAATAATAGCACATACATCAGGAGCAAAGACAGAGAAAAGATGACATCGAGACTTATGAAGGTCGTTTTCTTCTACATTTTTTGCCTATCGGATATGTCGTCTGCTAAAGGTAAGTACATTTGAATATTCAATTTGGTTTATTGTTTCTTTGTCTAGGCCTAATTATGTGAAAATGAAAAGAAACAGATGAATAATGGAACATGTATTTGTGACAGTTTCAGATCAGAGAGTGTAAAAAATCATATGAATTTTTGTGTTAACTTCGACATTAATAATGATTAAATGACATACCTATTGTCAATTCCTCATAATTTCATACTGATACCGGAAAATTCGATTTAATATTTGTACCATTCTTTTCTATTAATTTTGGAAAAAACATATATCCTGTCATGCCTTGTGACATGATAGTTTGCATGCCAGTATGATATATCCCGCCTGACCATTAAAAGAAAAGATGAATAAAATTAACGCTTTATTGTACTATAAATCATGCAAGCACAACCGCATTTTCTGTCGCAGATTTCCAAATTTGATGTCGATTCTCAAGAATTCACATTTCTCTCATTTAAAGCCCGAATATTCTCAAACCGTCATAAATATAATTATTCGTTTAATCTACATACATTCCGGCCAGCGTTTGATGAACTTAGTTTACGATAGAAGCTAAGATAAGATAAACTAGTAGCCAACACATCTTGACTTGAATATGTCAAGTACATCTGTGGCATACTAAGACCTTGGATTTAGGACGTGCTAAACACAAGAGTTTACGAAAATGCACATAGTTCAGCAAAGGGGGTATTCCCCCCCCCCCCTCCCCACCCACCCCCTACCCTTCTTAACCATAGCTCAAGATTACTATTTTGCGACCGAGCAGTAAGTTGTTTCAGAATACTTCGTGCGTTTCTAATAACAATCTTTCTTTCTTTTTTGTCTTTCAATAGCATTTATTCATAATCTGAAGACCTTCATTTCACATTCATATCAAAATATCAAACAAAATCAGATAATACATTAGGAATTCTAAACAAAGGTTTACCAGTACATTTCCTGTTAACTTCTACTCTCTTTCGTAGTTCAGAAGCAAATAAAAAAAATATATATCATCACCCTTATAATTTCGTAACAAAATCGATTGATAAACTGTCCAAAAATCTATGGTAATAAAGTCATCTATTTCGTTATGTTCGCTATTTTTATCAAAAGATCAATGTTGATGACAACATACTAATAACAATCTTACCATCATCCGAAATGTCATTATTATAGTACTGTCAATATTTCATGTTATTACTATTTCACTTATAAAAATGTCCTTTTTTCCAAAGAAAATCCTGTGTGAAGCGCTTAGAAACCTATGCGTAATAGAAATTTAATCTAATATCGTCATCATCTTCCAAATGATTCCTAGACCTTATCTACGGTGCGTCCCAGAAAGAAAGAAACCGATCATTATAGATTTTTTATCATAACTTAAACACATTTATAATTAATAAATGACGCATATTTGTAAAGTTCAGATCCTCCTCTTCATTGGATGCAACTCATATCATATATATTTCACGCATGAGTGATTACAACAATTTCCCATTGAAATTCAGATACCGCCCGCCAAAAGACTGTTTGGTACCCTCTCTCCACATTGCGTTTAATCACTCATGCGTGAAATATACATCATATGAGTTGCATCAAATGGAAGAGGAGGATCTAAGTGTTACAAATATGTGTCAGTTGTTGATTAAAATTGTGCTTAAGTTATGATAAAACGTCGATGATTATCGGTTTCATTTTTTCTGGGACGCACTGTATAGTACGGCTGAATTTCCTCATCTTGGTAAATTGGCAAATTATCCCCTGTGCCCCTTCTTCCGGCAAATATGCAAGTGAAGCAATTTCAATTTGATTACCAATGTATAAAAGTCGACTCCAGTTACCCAGAAGAAATTCAGAGACAGGTTTAACCGATCCATACGCACAGTCTCGCGAGATGGTCGTCAGGACAAGTTCGTCGACATCCCCTTGAAACTAAATTAAATTAATACTAGCTCCAATGGACATCGGCGAAATTGTACTATGATTGTTTCGTGAGACTCTTGAGCTTCGTACAGATATGCAGCGGTAAACCGCGCCGTTTTTTTGTTTGTTTATTCATTTTTATGCAGACGTTAGTGCAATGAGCTCCATATTTAAGTATCTAATAACAAACAGCTCAGTGTATACAAGTGGGACCTTTGTAAAAGTTGCCATTCATTTAGACCTTTTGTTAAAGACAAAAACGCCACGATTTACTCTTCATATCTGAACAAGGTTTTACCCTGTACCTGTGTGAAAAGGTTAAATTGATATCACGATGTTGTAGAAATAAAGCAAAACAAAACAAAAATTGAGTAAAGTTACAAGCTCACGTTATTATTAAATTTGCAGAAGTGACCTACAGGTGCGATGAAGGGTGGTGGAAATTTGGAGACAGGTGCTACCGTATTCTGGGAAATGTCTGGATGGCGAAAACACATGCAATAAATGTATGCACCGCGGCGAAGGCTCAACTCTTCGTCCCTTCGTCGCAAGAGGAGTACGACGCTGTGACAGCATACATCAACGGCCTCGGCTCTGTCAGCACGCCTGATAATCCGATGGATGTACCTATCACCGAAGTGTGGGTAGGGTGTGAGGCGGGAACACCCACCTGTATAGATGGAACAGTGTTTGACAGCACTAGTGGTACGTACAGAAAATATAAGGTATAGGGTAGAAATATTTATGATTCTAGGAATGATTACTATACACCAATTTCATTCATAGAACAATAATATTACTGAAACGCACCCTTTCCTTCCATTAAAACACACTCACAACGAGCTCGCCAACAAGCGCAGCTGTGATAGCCTTTGGAAAGCTTTTTGCGGAGACAGTTAAAAATCACTCGGCGCGTGCAACTCCGTCGGAAAGGTTTTGGTTCTTGGTGATGGCAATCGTTTGGATTCATCTTCGCTAAGATTATCAATTACAGTATATCACGTATGAATTTAGAAAACCTCGGCAAACTAATCATCTTGTTATCTTAATAATCATAACGTGATCAAGATGATGTTAGGAGCTTTATAGTGGAGTAGGTAAATTTGTCAAGTTTCTAATGTTGATGATTTGTTTGTCTATTTGTTCATCAGTTGTGACGTCATTGCCTCACTATTTATCAATTGCTTTATATATTTTTATCTCATCAATTTCCCTTTTTATCCCCAAAACCTGATTTTCCAATGCCTCTGCCCAGGTTATATGATTTGTATTATAGTGTGTGCATGACATTTCACAAAATCTTTTATGAACTTTGAAGAACTTATACTATTTTCTGAATATTGTATATTCATAATTATTGATTTTCATATTAATAGTTTATCAAAATTCACATTTTCCATGATGTAACAGAAATAATTACTATATATTAGTGCATCCACACAAAAACATATTACTATCAATATAACGTGGATGCTGGTGAGAGGTAATCAGATTTTTAGGGGGAAATTGGGAATTGATATTATCAATATAAATAAAACAATTAATGGACAGTAAAGCAATGACATCCCAGACTCTAAGTGAATTGTCAATTTGTCTTGTGATTTTCAAAGTTTGTCATGTAATTCAAACTTCATCCTATTTTACTCAAACTTTTTTTGATTAGTTTGTCTGATTTTTCTGCTTCTATTAAAAGTAAGTAATTTGTGGAGTGGACATGCCGTTTAAAGATAAATTTGAGGGCCCTTCATGCAATTGTATGACAACTTATTTTGAAAGGCAGACTCTCTCTCTCTCTCTAAGTGCCATATCGTTTGACTTTGGCGATCATGCTGTTCCACAACCCTCGGCTCCTAGCCTTCTGTATTAGTACCACTCCCAGTTCTTTCACTCCTCTCTCTTCCAACAATTTCTGCAGACTGTCTATCCAAAGTATCCTCCTTTTTCCCCTACTCCTTCTTCCCACAATTTTCCCTGTCAAAGCAAGGTTCTCTAGGCCTTCTTTACGTGTAATGTGACCCATGAACTTCAACTGCCTAATCAACATCTCACGTATCATTTTCCTTTGCACTCCAGCTCGTGTAAGAACTTCCTCATTACTAACTTTGTCAGTCCAGGGGATTTTCATCATTCTTCTTAGAAACCACATTTCGCAACTTTCCAAACGCTTTTTAGTATCAGAGGCTAAAGTCCATGTTTCACTACCATACATAAGTACTGGGTAGATGTAACAATTCAATATCCTTATTCTGGTCCTCATACACATTGTTCGATTTGTCAGAATTTTGCCTAACTTTGAAAATGCAGATTTAGCGAGAGCTATCCTTCTCTTGATCTCTGTCTCGCATCTGGCATCCTCGGTAATCATGCTGCCGAGGTAGTTAAATGAGGAGACTTGTTTAATAGTCTGTTCTTTCAGTTTCAAGTTACATTTTGGACTGCTCTTCTTGGATACCACCAGGCACTTTGTCTTGGTAGAGTTGATCCCTAGTCCCATTATCTCACTTTCTTTTACAACTACATTCAGGAGTCTTTGGAGATCTTTCTCTGATTCAGAAAATAAAACAGTGTCATCAGCATATCTAATATTTGTGATTGAATGACCACCCACTTGTATCCCATTTTCATCTTCCAATTCTCTTAGAATGATTTCACTATACATATTGAACAGGTCTGGCGACATAACACAACCCTGTCTGACTCCCCGTCTGATGTTGATATATTCACTACACTCTCCTTCTACCCTGATGCATGCAATCTGATTCCAATATAGACTTTGTAGCAGTCTTAGATCTTTCCTATATATATCAAGCTTTTTCAGCTCTTCAAAAAGTTCTGAATGTCTTACTTTATCAAAAGCCTTTGAATAATCAATAAAACACATGTACACATCCTTTTGCATTTCGACTGCTCTCTCCGTTATATTTCTAACCACAAATATTGCATTTCTTGTGCCCGCATCCTTTACAAAACCAAATTGTTCCCTTCCGACCATGGGAGTTATGCTTCTTCTTGCTCTCAAAAGCAGAATCCTCAAAATAATCTTAGTGATATGGCAAATAAGGCTGATTGTCCTATATTGCTCACAATCCACGGCTCCCGGTTTCTTTGGGAGAGTAATGAAAATGGATCTGCCCAATTCATCTGGAAATGTTCCGTCATCATATATTTTGTTGATAATTTCTGTTAATCTATCAACACCATATTCCTCTAATGCTTCAAACATTTCAGTGACCAGCTGCTTTGTTTTTCTTCATCTTTGACATTGCCCAACGGACTTCAGATTTAAGAATTTTCTCCCCTTTGACTTCATCTGCAAAACTCGGCATTGCTTCCCTACTATCCTCAAAAAGTTCGCCAATGTATTGCGTCCACCTACTCATTTTGTCCTTCATTTCAAACAGGATTGACCCATCTTTTCCTTTGATACAGCCAGGGTTTGAACAACCAGACTTTTTACCTGAAATCTCATTTATTCTTTGGTAAACATTACTATTCTTATCGAATTGATTTTCAATTTCTACACATTGTTCGTTTAGCCAGCTCTCTGTTGCCTCATTACATTTTTGCCTAATTTGTTTGTCTAGGTCCCTATATTTCTTGCATTGTCTATTTCCAATTTTCTGTCTATCTTTCATCATTAAAAGAATCTCCTCTGTCATCCATTTGTTCCTTCTTTTTCTCTCTTTCGTCGGCACATACTCTTCCGCTGTTTCTACCAGAATATTTCTCATCGTCTCCCACGTGTTTTCTTCACCTTCATCTATGAGCAACTCAAACCTATTCTTTACTTGTACAGTAAATTCTTGACGTATGTCCGGTTTACTCAACTGTTTAAAATCCAATATTTTCACAACTTTTGGTCTCTTGAGTTTCTTTAAAACAGTACATAAAAAAAATAAATACATCGTCTCAACTGAGAGTGTAACGTACAATACGTTTTATATCCTATAAAATTTAACGTTTCATTACCGGTATCTTACCTTCCACAACTTTTAAATTATCGATAGAGTATCCTGAAATAACTCCTCGACAAATATGCCATTAATGATATCTTTTTCCACAACAAAACTGATCTCCCAATGTAATGTTATCTCTTTCATGTGGATGTCGTGCTTTCGAATGCTGTACTCTCATAGGATGGTGGGAAAGTGGATATGCTCACTATGCTGGTGAAGATTGTGTGCTTTATGATAGATATTCCGGACTTGACGCCTATTCATGCGAGACAACATCTCAAGTACTCTGTGAAGGTAATGTGAACTTTTAAGACAGGGTGCAAATTACTTTGCACACACCTTGAATCTCGAGTTAAAAGCATTCAAACATTGTAGTGTCTTAGGCCGGGGCTATATAATACTTATTTATTAGGTGATACGTATGAAATATACGTATCACCTTTTGATTTCGTCAAGATTTTTATTATTATTATTTATTTATTAGGTGATACGTAACGAAGTTCTACGTATCACCTTTTGATTTCGTCAAGATTTTTCTTTATTATTATTATTAGGTGGTCTGTTGAAAACAGATCACCTATTGTTTTCGTCAGAATTTTCTTTCTTTATCAGGTGGGCTGTATATAATACAGACCACCTTATGTTTTTGTTAAAATTGCCTTTATTTCTTTATTTTATTTCTAACCACTTTTTTGTTAACTTGAAAATGGCTCAATCAAATGCGTTGAAATTTGGCACACATATGAATAGGCATATGGACAAATCACGGTAAGGTTTTCAACCTTAACCTTGAATGATGACGTCATCTAGGCGCCATTTTGTGAAATTTTCTGAAAATCAACTCATGATCATATCTTCATAACCAAAAGGTATTTCTCATTCATATTTATCATGATCAAGGTCAATATCAGTCCGGTCAATTTCAGGTCAAAAAACAGGCGCGTGCGCGTACGTCCGCGCGTCAATGCGCGCGCAAAATTTTTAAATGCTCCAAATCGTCTCAAATTTATTTAGCATACGTTTTCGGTCATTTTAAGCATTTTATAAAAAATCGCGCGTACGAGCATGCGCGCGCGTTTTTGCGCGTAACACCATTAAAAAACATAGAATCACCATTTTTTTTTCTTTCATGATATTTCTCATATTTTTTCAAGGAATTTGATTCCATGTTAATCTCTTTATGACCATTATTAACAAGATGAGCGTAAATTCAAGATAAATGTCAGTGCGCGCGAGCTCTTTTAATACATAGCATATATGGGCAAAAACATGCCTATACAAAATCCGTTATAGCTCTTTGGAATGCACCGGGATCCTCAATTTTTTTCATATTAAGATAGAGTATGAGTCCGAAATATGATTCCATGTCTCATTTGGCCATTAAGTGTATCGTGACATCATCACAATGGCCTTGGAACTCAAAATACGAATTTGCATATTATGACGTCAGCATATTTATGTAAAATTGATTGTATCTCTGTAAATATTGATCAATTTTCTTTAAAATTTCGATATGTTGTAGCTAAGACAATTTTCTACAAGCGCAGTAATAACCATTTTTCATTTTGATGACGTCATCATAGTGAAAATTTTGATTAAAGGCCTCATGTCAAAAACTTCATAATTTGCGTGTTATGCCTATAGAAGGTGAATTTCGTTCACGTTATGAATCTACATGATATTGGCTTTTAAGAATTTGTAAGCAGTATGTCGCTTATTTTTGCTCTTTTTTGTCTCAAATGTTAGTTGACCAGCCCACCTATACTTGTTCCAAACAAGTATTATATGTCTAGTTATTTATTAGGTGGTCTGTTGAAAACAGATCACCTATTGTTTTCGTCAGAATTTTCTTTCTTTATTATTTATTATTAGGTGGGCTGTATCTAATACAGACCACCTTATAATTTTGTTAAAATTGCCTTTATTATTATTATTATTTATTAGGTGGGCTGTATCTAATACAGACCACCTTATAATTTTGTTAAAATTGCCTTTATTAGGTGGGCTGTATCTAATACAGACCACCTCATAATTTTGTTAAAATTGCCTTTATTATTATCAGGTGGGCTGTATCTAATACAGACCACCTTATATTTTTGTTAAAATCGTCTTTATTTATTAGGTGGGCTGTATCTAATACAGACCACCTTATAATTTTGTTAAAATTACCTTTATTATTATTATTATTATTTATTTTTCTTATTTCGACCCACTTTTTTGTAGGCAAGATAACTTGAAAATGGTTTATTCAAATACCTTGAAATTTGGCACACATATGTATAGGCATATGAAAAAAACACGGCTAGGTTTTCAACCTTGACCTTGACTGATGACGTCATCTAGGCGCCATTTTGTGAAATTTTCTGAAAATTTACTCATGATCATATTTTCATAACGGTAAGTTATTTCTCATTCATATTTATCATGATCAAGGTCAATATCAGTCCGGTCAATTTCATGTCAAAAAGCGCGCGCGTGCGCGTACGTCCGCGCGTCAGTGCGCACGCAAAAATTTAAAATGCTCAAAATCGTCTCAAATTTTTTTTGCATACGTTTCAGGTCATTTTAAGCATTTTATAAAAAATCGCGCGTACGAGCATGCGCGCGCGTTTTCGCGCGTAACAACATTACAAAACATAGAATCGCCATTTTTTTTTCTTTCATGATATTTCTCATATTTTTTCAAGGAATTTGATACCATGTTTATATCTTTATGACCATTAATAACAAGATGAGCGTCAATTCAAGATAAATGACAGTGCGCGCGAGTGCTTTTAATACATAGCATATATGGGAAAAAACATGCCTATACAAAAATCATTATAGCTCTTTGGAATGAACCGTGACCTTCGTTTTTTTTTCATATTTGGATAGAGTATGAGTTGGAGATATGATTCCATGTCTCATTTGGCCATTAAGTGTATCGTGTCTTCATCATAATGACCTTCGAACTAAAAATAGGAATTTGCATATTATGACGTCAGCATATTTATGGAAAATTGAATGTATCTCTGTATATATTGATCAATTTTCTTCCAAATTTCGATATGTTGTAGCTATGATAATTGTCTACAAGTTTAATGATAACCATTCTTCATTTTGATGACGTCATTAGAGTGAAAATTTCGATTAAAGGCCTCATGTCAAAAATGACATAATTTGCATGTTATGCCTATAGAAGGTGATTTTAATTCACGTTATGAATCTACATGATATTGTTTTTTAAGAATTTGTAAGCAGTATGTCGCTTATTTTTGCTCTATTTTGTCTCAAATTTTAGTTGACCAGCCCACCTATACTTGTTCCAAACAAGTATTATATGTCTAGTTATTTATTATTTATTTATTTTTCTTATTTCGACCCACTTTTTTGTGTGCAAGATAATTTGAAAATGGCTCAAACAAATATCTTAAAATTTAACACACATATGTATAGGCATATTCACAAAACACAGTAAATTTTTCGACCTTGACCTTGACTGATGACGTCATCTAGGCGCCATTTTGTGAAAAATTTTGAAAATCAACTCATGATCATATCTTCATAACCAAAAGTAATTTCTCATTTATATTTATCATGATCAAGGTCAATATCAGTCCGGTCAATTTCAGGTCAAAAAACGCGCGCGTGCGCGTACGTCCGCGCGTCAGTGCGCGCGCAAAATTTAAAAATGCTCCAAATCGTCTCAAATTTTTTTTACATACGTTTCAGGCCATTTTAAGCATTTCATAAAAAATCGCGCACATGTGCATGCGCGCGCGTTTTCGCGCGTAACACCATTACACAACATAGAATCGCCATTTTTTTTTCTTTCATGATATTTCATATATTTGTTTGTACAATTTGATACCACGTTCATATCTTTATGACCATTAATAACAAAATGAGCGTCCATTCAAGATAAATGTCCGTGCGCGCGAGCTCTTTTAATACATAGCATATATGGGCAAAAACATGCCTATACAAAATGCATTATAGCTCTTTGGAATGCACCGGGATCCTCAATTTGTTTTCATATTTAGATAGAGTATGAGTCGGAGATATGATTTCATGTCTCATTTGGCCATTAAGTGTATCGTGACATCATCACAATGGCCTTGGAAACCAAAATACGAATTTGCATATTATGACGTCAGCATATTTATGGAAAATTGATTGTATCTCTGTAAATATTGATCAATTTTCTTCAAAATTTCGATATGTTGTAGCTAAGACAATTTTCTACAAGCTTTAAAATAACTATTTTTCATTTTGATGACGTCATCATAATGAAAATCTCGATTAAAGGCCTCATGTCAAAAGGCCTTCATAATTTGCCTTATCCCTATAGAAGGTGAATTTCGTTCACGTCATGAAACTACATGATATTGTTTTTTAAGAATTTTAAAGCAGTATCTCGCTTATTTTTGCTCTATTTTGTCTCAAATTTAAGTTGACCAGCCCACCTATACTTGTTCCAAACAAGTATTAAATGTCTAGTTTATTTATCAGGTGGGCTGTATCTAATACAGACCACCTTATATTTTTGTTAAAATCGCCTTTATTTATTATTTATTTATTATTTATTTATTTTTCTTATTTCGACCTACTTTTTTGTGTGCAAGATAATTTGTAATTGGCTCAATCAAATATCTTAAAATTTAACACACACATGTATAGGCATATGCACAAAACACAGCAAATTTTTCGACCTTGACCTTGTCTGATGACGTCATCTAGGCGCCATTTTGTGAAATTTTCTGAAAATCAACTCATGATCATATCTTCATAACCAAAAGTAATTTCTCATTCATATTTATCATGATCAAGGTCAATATCAGTCCGGTCAAATTCAGGTCAAAAAACGCGCGCATGCGCGTACGTCCGCGCGTCAGTACGCGCGCAAATTTTTTAAATGCTCAAAATCGTCTTAAATTTTTTTTGCATACGTTTCAGGTCATTTTAAGCATTTTATAAAAAATCGCGCGTAAGAGCATGCGCGCGCGTTTTCGCGCGTAACACCATGACACAACATAGAATCGCCATTTTTGTTTCTTTCATGATTTTTCTCATATTTTTTCAAACAATTTGATACCATGTTCATCTCTTTATGACCATTAATTACAAGATGAGCGTCCATTCAAGATAAATGTCCGTGCGCGCGAGCTCTTTTAGTACATAGCATATATTGGCAAAAACATGCCTATACAAAATCTATTATAGCTCTTTGGAATGCACCGGGACCCTCAATTTGTTTTCATGTGTAGATAGAGTATGAGTCGGAGATATGAAATCATGTTTTATTTGGCCATTACAAATATCATGACGTCATTATAATAGACTTGGAACTAAAAATACGAGTTTGCATATTATGACGTCAGCATATTTATGGGAAATCGATTGTATCTCTGTAAATATTGATTGATTTTCTTCCAAATTTGGATATGTTCTAGCTGAGACAAATGTCTGCAAATACAGTTTCCACAATTATTCATTTTGACAAAGGCATCATGCCGTATTTTTGCGATTAAAGGAGGCATGTCAATTGTTCACATTTTGCGTGTATTCTCGATGGGACATGACTTTTTCTCAAAACTGGATTCTATATTCCTGTCTTTCGCGAGCAATATCTTCGTCGTTTTAGTTTCGTTTTTGCTGAGCTTTAATTATGTTGTAGCTGAGATAATAAGCTACTACAAATGTGCCCTTTATTTTTCGATCAGATGCCGGGATCATGCTCATATTTCACTTGCAAAGTGGGATTTGAGAATTCCATTTTTCGTTTACGTGCAATCGCTATAGGAAATGTTTTGGTATATCGGTAACGCACTTGTATATTTTTATTTTTCCACCACTCCTTGTGAGCATGATTGCTCGAATTCGGCTTGATCAATTTTCATCAAATTTCTGTCAGTCATCAGGCTTATTAAGTTCAAGTGCCAACGCCATTTTGTGAAATCACATTTTAGAAATGCAGATAAGTGAAAATTTGAAAAAAGTCGTACACATAATAAATAAAAAAAATTATTCCTTGTGAAAGTTTAAAGTGTAAAATAAACTGGAAACTGTGAGTGATGTCACTGATGAGCAGCTCTTTATTTGTTTGTACACAAAATTGTTGTAATTTTAATTTTTCTCTCCATAAATGTTTTCAGACATGTGCTTCGTATATAGTTAAAGCAATACATTGATGTATGTCATGTCATGTTACTGCACTCGTCATCAGCAGCCAGGGTGCAATAATTAAGCTAAAAAAAGCTAACAACAATGTTCCTTATTTAGGCAATTATTTTCGGGCATAATCCCATTTAAAGCTGTCACCATCTAATTAGAAGGGGGAAAAAAATCCGTTTCTGAACCAGACACACAATGCATGTCTGGTCCTGGCTGTACGGATTTTTTTTTTTATTACAAAAAAAAAATCCTATTTCAAAATATGTTTATCCATGATATATCCGCAATGAATAACAGATTTTGTAAAGAAAAAAGTAGTGGTAGGCTTAATGACAGCATTGAGATTGCATGTACAATAAAACAACTCTCATATCTATACACTACATTTACAATGTAATCCTAATAGCTTCGTGGTAACTGTAATAGATAGGAATCACGTCTGCGTCTAATATATCTAGTCCTTTGCTGTAAACATGATCGATCAGTGTACCATTCTCTGTGGTGGGTCTTGTAACATACTGTTTGTAACCATTTTCACACATTATTCTATTTACCTGCGAATTGTGTTTCATTAAATCTTCGTTGAAATCACCCATCACTATGCATCTGGTACTTATTTTGTGCAATTCATTAAGATATTTGAGTAAACATTCACAAAACTGTTTTATGCTGTATGATGGAGGTCGATATATTACTGAAATAACGAAAGAAACGGGTTTGGTTATGATAATTGCAATAGATTCTAGGTTGTCGACAGCTATGTTTAATCTACTTGAAAAATTGATTTTAGTGTACATTGCAACACCCCCATGTGACTGCTCTTTGAGTTGATTGGTAGCACAATATGAAAGATATCTTGGCTGATGGTAGAATTTAAAATCATCTAAAAGTGTATCAATTATGTCATCTTCGTTATTAAGCCATGTCTCTGTCAGACATATCAAATCTGCATTTGAGAAGTCAGTATTGCATTTCAAATCCCTATAATGTTGTTTTAATCCTTGTACATTGTGGAGAATTATGGAAATGTTGTGATCACTAACATCAGTTACTATAGGTGGTTGTATGAATGAATGCATATTTTCAAGGTTTGCTTTTATTTCAGGGTTACAGTATATACGATCTTCATGAAAGTCTTGAACAATGAGTCCAGATAATGATGTAACACGACTTAGACCGACATAAGCTTGGCCATATTCAAACATGTTTTTCAACGAGACAACAGCTTTGTCTAATGACATACCTTGTACTTTGTGAATTGTGCATGCGTATGCAAGTTTCAGTGGGAATTGTTGCCTAACATATTTTTTAACCGATTCTTGATGCTTTTCAATAGCGTAAATACCAATATCAGATTTGTCAAATTCTACTTTGATACACACTGGTTTAGAGTTTGTGCTGTCCATCACTATCTCGACCACATTTCCAAAACATCCATTGGTTAAGCCTTTTTCAACGTCAATGTTCCTCGTCAACATAACCCTTGCTTTAACTGCAATCCATAAGTAAGGTGCTAATGAACTTTTCAATTTTGCTAATGGTTTGTCACGTACTTTGGTCCTATCCTTTGACGTATTTTGGGTGTCTTCAGCCAGAATACAAACGATACCTGTGCATTTCTTATGTAATACCTGTTTGTTCCAGTCTTGTACATGTTTGTTAGTGGAATAGATGTGGAGAACATTTTCACAATCTTCGCCTGTTTCACGGGATTGAAGTGTTTGTATATCTTCATCACACAGTTTGTCCTCTTTGGATTTTACACGTAATTTATTTAGAAGGAGTGCAAATTTTGAATCATCTTTTTGCCTCATTATATCGTCGAGCTCCACTTTTTTGAAATTATCTATCCATATTGCACCTTCAAGAGTGTCTTTATATAAGGGCGTACCAAAAACAGGAGGTAGTTGATAAAAATCGCCAACAGCTATAACAGAGATACCACCAAAAGGCATTTGATTTCGTGATTGTTTGATTTGTCTTAGGCGACCATGGATATAACACATTAACTTTTGATGTACCATTGATATTTCGTCTATGATTATAACTTGTATGTGCGCTAGTTTATTTCGAAGGGCGCTTATTTTGTCTTCACTTAACGGCTGGTAAGGTAATTGTATCTGCAGTGGAATAGAGAGTGCACTGTGTATGGTAGAACCGTTAATATTAAATGCAGCTACACCAGTTGGAGCAATCTTAAGTATCGGTATATCATCTGGGTTATGCAACATTCGGCCTAGAATTCGTGTTCCTTCATAATAGATGCATTTTACTAAATGACTCTTTCCAGTCCCAGCACCACCAGTAACAAAAATATGAAATGGTTCACTCTTTCCTCCATTTACTTTGTTAAGACACCATTGTCTTATGTTGTAGAAAACTATTTTTTGCTTTTCATTTAAGGTTCTGATCAAAGAATGACCTTCATGTTTAGACATTTTTGAAGATCGAAGTTCAACACTTTGGTCATCTTTTGTTTTGGTAGATTTTAAATCAGGAATATCACGATCAGCCTCAAAATCTTCAATGTCTACATCTTCTTTGGGATATTCAAGTCTTTCCGCTTCAGTTTCAGGACATAAAAGAGCCCAAGCATTTTCTTGTGGTCCAAATTTGCATAAAAACTCTTTAGCTTCGTCAATGGCATCGGCATTCTTTTCAAATTTGTCACGGTTTTTAATCACAATCGATTTCACTTTTTCCAGTTTTTCCCCAGATATGTTAACATAACCTCTCTGAATAAAATGTTCATAGGTCTCGAATCCTGGAGGTTTTAATTGCTCTTGTGTGCGATACGGCAGAAATAGTTGTAATAGGCTTAAATTATAATTTTCAGGCGATATTTTAGGATTGAACCGGGGATATCGTATAACTGCATCATCTGAACGTGTTCTTTTCTGAATGTATCCTAGATTTTGTTTTAATTCAAATACATTTTCGTTTCTTTTACAACGTGAAGCGTCCATTTGAGAAGTTGTTAAAATTCT
This sequence comes from Strongylocentrotus droebachiensis, assembly GCA_035222895.1. Lineage (NCBI taxonomy): Eukaryota > Metazoa > Echinodermata > Echinoidea > Camarodonta > Strongylocentrotidae > Strongylocentrotus > Strongylocentrotus droebachiensis. The sequence goes on along the minus strand of JAVYIG010006309.1, from coordinate 96,027 downwards.
GTATTCAGAGCAAAAGGAAGCAAGGCACATATTGTCAAATTTGGAACCATCTGGTCGAGCTTTGTATCTGTCAACCTTGCTTGTCATCCAAATGTTCTCCTCGTTATCATCTGTTCGGTTTTGTATTACTTTAAGAGGTAAAGAAATTCGGATAGGATCAGGTCCAACTGGTATATATTCAACTTTTCTTGAACATTCCTTTAGTCTCAGAGAGCAAACACGATAGACACTTTCCTGTGCTGATACTTCACGGTTATGCATATACGCTTGACCAAGTTTTTTCATGCTTTGCTTTGCATCATTATTTCCTTCTTTTATTTCCGATAGTGTATGACTCAATAGCATTCCCACCTCTCTTTCAGCTTTTGACAAGTAAGATACAACATAAGAAACACAGGCAAATACATTTGAAACATATTGCAAATCCATGTTAGCATTCCAGCATCTAAGTAAGTGTGGATTAAATTGATTTATCCAGACATCTTGTGGTTTTCTTTTGAGGATTATACTTTCTTGGGATGCTAATTCAGCATATGCCTTCTCAAATTGTTCTTGGGTAATACCAAGTTTTCCAAAAAGGGCAGTTGTACTTTCATAATTGGTTTCGTTTGCTAATTCATTTTTTACAGATTCCAACAATTCTTTGGCATTCTTTTGATCGGTTTTCATATCTTTACCTTCACCAACATCGACTGGTTTCGTGATAAACGTTCTTTTGGATATTGGCCTTGGAAAATTAAATCTACACGTCGTTCCCTTTTTTTTGCATGATTTAGAATGTTTCTTACTGTGGCTCTGGACATGTGAAACAATTTCATGTAGTTCTGGATCTTCCTTTTCTGTAGGCTTCTCGCATGAAATGTATTTATCAATGAACTGTACAACATTTTCATCTTTATCAACTCCTAATATCGGTGCATTTTCAATCCATATCAAAATATGAACATGAGGTGATCCCCTTTGTTGAAATTCAATACGATAAAAGTAATCTATGACGTTACCAATGGGTTTAGATGGTGATAATATAACTTTTTTCAAAAAAGTGTGAAATCGTTTATCAAACATTCTAGCAACAGTAACTGGATTTGATTTTAGAAGATTGCATTTGTCTGCCCAATCTAAATCGTCTATCTTTCTTGCATCGCCCGTTTGTCTGAGTAGTGTATTCATTATTTCAGGCCATCTCAAATCAGCTGAAGAAAATGAACCGAACCAGGTTGGTTTACCAAGTTGTCTAACCATTGCTAGAACATTTTTCTGTGCATTTTGCCAATATGGTGGTGTGCCACGAATTTGTTTCAAGAATCTGTACCCCTTGTCCGCTTTTAGTATTTCATAAACTTTATCCACATTTTTGAAATCGGATGCAGTGATACAAGAGAAATCATCCTTCCTGTTTGAACTTTGTCTTAATGCAATAGAAACCTGTGACAAAACTTGCTGCATTTCATAGATATACTGGGCATAAAAGATGTAATCAGTGTTTTGAGCAAATCTGTTATCCACATGCATCAATCTATTTTGCAAATAACGACCCAAGGTTATGTTTTCACTTCTAACATCATAAAATGTTGGCTGACCCTTTGGAAATAATGACGGAAAGCATTTTGCTTCATTGCTTTCATCTTTCAGTATTGATACAGGACTGTTTCCTTCACAGGGAGCACAACAAAGTATTTCATCAAAACATTGATCTAAAAGGTCCTGCCCAATATTTGTTGGTTGTAAACATGTATCTAACTGAATCCCACATAAACGCTCTTCCGAATCATCTTCAACATCGTTTTTGTGCAATGGTTGATCATGTAAACTGTCGATAGGATTGTTTTCTTCAGGGTTTGGGTCTTTTGGCAACATGTGTTCATCAATTGCTGAGTCTTCTACTTCAACATCGTCTTCGTGTATGTCATTATTTTGTGAAAAGGAATTTTCCCAATTGTTATCAATGGTGACATCAGAATACCACTTATTGTTTTGTTTCAAGTACTGTAATGCATTCAACACTTTAGATTTATTTACATACTTGTATTTGTAATAGCTTTTGTATGACAATTTCCTTTTCAATTTAACACGAATCGTTTGGTCTTCAGTCTCTGGTCTCGGCAACATTTCCACTGTTTCATTTGTGTTTGAAGGTACGCACACAACTGGTCCATGCACTCCGTTTTGAGCACCTTTGGGCAAAGCCATTAATTTCATGAAAGGGATATGCAAGCCAATTAAATGTTGTTCTAAATTGTTTAACTGTGCAATTTCTTCCGGAATATCATTTAGTTGTAGATTGTTTATATTTGCTTCTGCAGGTAGTTTTCCAGCTCGTATTTTGTTGTGGCAGGTGAAACAAATCCATAAAAATGATCTATCGGATTTTGCTATCTCACATATTAAAGTGCATTGCGGATTACAGACATGCAAATATTTGTCACTGATACATGAAGTGTTCATATATTTGCTTTTAATACATTTCATTACCTGGCTTTTGAAAAGAAGTTTGAAACAAACAGAGCACACATATTCTGGTCCACCACAAGTAATTTGTCGAAACTGCTTTATTACATTATGTAAATCGGTCATTTTCAGTTTATTAAGTTCAGCTCTTTTCAAGTTACGTTTGAGTACATTTTGCCTGAACTTATCGATTCTTCGGTATTTCGTTTTTAAGGACATTGACCTTTTTTGTTTGAATTCTGTATTGTTATAGTTGTTTTTCGACACACTCTTCATTAATGCCTTGTGCCGATGTCTAAAATGAGGATTGGCATATTTCTTTCTCATGAAATTTCCCATTGTTGCCTTGTGCTGTTGTCTGAAATGAGGATTTGCATATCTTTTTCTCATGGTTGCATTGTGCTGTTGTCTAAAATGAGGATTGGCATATCTCCTTCTCATGACATTTCCCATTGTTGCCTTGTGCTGTTGTCTAAAATGAGGATTAGCATATCTCCTTCTCATGATCTTTCCCATTGTTGCCTTATGCTGTTGTCTAAAATGAGGATTTGCATATCTTTTTCTAATGGTTGCATTGTGCTGTTGTCTGCAATGAGGATTGGCATATCTCTTTCTCATGACATTTCTCATTGATGCCTTGTGCTGTTGTCTGAAATGGGGTTTAGAATATTTTTTGTTCATACTATTTTTCATGTTTGCTTTATGTTCACCTTTAAATTGTGGATTCTTGTACCGAATTCTTGATGTTGATTTAACTTTTTCCCTGAACCTTTCACTTGACAAATATTTTTCTTTGATTACTTTGATTTTTCTGGTTTTATACTCTAAGTCAGAGTGGTATTTTTCTTTCATGGCATTTAGATGCCTGTTTCTAAAAGTTTCACCACATATATGAGTTTTATTTTGTCTTCGTTTTTCATTGGTGTCTTTGTTTATTTCAAAGAAATGTCTCTCGTGATACTTTTGGTTTTGTGCAATCTTTGCTCTTAGTTTTTGTTGTGTTTTGTAAGCTATATCATTAGCATATCTAACCTTCATTGCATTTGATTTCCTTGCTTTGCGAGCTGTTGTACTTTGTAAACGTTTTTCTTTCTTCTTGATACTAGTTTCTTCATTTGCTATAACTCGTTTTTCTCTCATGTTCTCTCTGTTCTGCTTTTTCCTTTGACCATAGCTCTTTTTTGCCTTTCGTTTCTTTTTTGTACCTTCAGGATTCATGTTAATCTTTTCTTGGTGCTTATTCTTGTACATTTTGTGAGGAATATTAGACTGAGATGATTGTACCGACAAAATAACATCGTAATGTATTCCTTGCGTATTTCTCAAATAAATTCCTTCGTCAGAGGTAACCTTTCCAAGTTGTACATCCTTGCCCGAAAATATGCTCCATTTAAAGTTTTGCTCATCATATATGTATATATCAGTTCCAATCAAATTTGCCAAAACCATAATCTCCATTTCGGTAGCCCAGGTACCATTTTGAAATACTTTGCTCTTTGTCACGTAATTTGAAACGTTGGCAAAACCATCTCTCAAACGATTCTCAAATTTGTTCTTGTTTTTTAAAAGATGGACAACAATAGCTTTTCTCACAAGTAAGTGATTATTTTCGTTTCCCGATAAGCAAAATGAAATAGCACGAAAGAAGCAATTTCCGTCACCCATAATATTTTTGATTGTATTTGGATGTTCTATAGGTGTGCATGTTTTAGCTCCATTGTTAGAAGTTGGTGTAATATCGTGAATGTTTAACTTTGTGCACGATTCGTTCTTTTTAATTTCATTCAGTGGTGCAAAGTACAAGACCGTTTGCTGTATTTCTTCTAATACTATCAAATCATCATAGTCTGCATCAAATTTCCCTGTATTAATTTGTATTACATCCTTTTCTTTTCTAGCACTGCATCTTGTGGTGACCTTTGGTTCATTCAATTTTGAATCAGTCATATCCCGATTGGATTCTGCTTGGTAATTATGATTTCTAGAACTGTTCCTTTGTGACGTTCGTCTGAGTTTTTTGCGGTCAGAACTAAATTGAGCTCCATTTTCAAGTTTATTCCATTTTCGTTTTCCATTCGATTTCTTGGAAACGCTTTCAAATGATTTGGCTTTTGCATCTTTTTCCAAACTGGTGATCCTTCTTTTTGTTTTTCCATCTTCCATTTTAGAGTGTTTTAAGTTTTCATCTACAGAGCTGTCTATTGTCACAGTCGCTTCCGTTTTATTGGCAAAACAATGGTCTCCAAATTCCGTTTCTTGTAATTTTGTCAATTCAACCCTTACATTCTTTAATGACAATAGTTGGCCATTGTAGTCATGTACATCGGGAAGTTCAGGTTTACTCGTTTCAGCGTGCAAATCATCAGTCGACTCTTGAGTAAGCTCAATAATGTGTTCCTTTTTTGGATTTGGACTTGATGCTTCATATTGCCGTTTCTTTTCATCAGAATGTGTTGGGCATTGCGACGTTGTGCTATATTGCGTAGTTGAGGACATATTCTGACAAGTAGGGATGCCTTGTAATATTAGAAAACCGGTTAATGTCTCATTCTTACCGGATATTGCTTGTACTGATACACCAGTTACTTCAAAATAATGGTTCATATGGCAACTCAATGTCTTTGCTAATGTCATACAATGTTTGTAAACCCCTTGCCAGCTTGGTGTGTGAAGTAAGATGCTGTACCCATTTGCACTTAAAAAGCCTCGATTGCTTCTAGAATGCGAATCAAATATAAAATACCCCTCATGTCCTGTTATAACTACAAATGTGTTGTTGGCGAAAGTCACAAAATGGGCATCACAAGTCTTACACAGTTGTTGTTCGAATGCCTGTTCTAATGTCACAAAACCAAGTTCTTTATTATGCGATCCAACTTCAGATAACTGTCCTAGAATTGTTTCGTGGTATACAATCGTAAAATAGTCATTCCAGTCATCGTATCCATCCAATTCCGTAGGTAATTGATTCATGGCTAAGTAATCCGTTGTGACTGAAGTGCTTTTCCTTATATTGGTATACAAATTATCACCTATTGTCAAAATTCGATCTAGATCACAACTCTTCCATTGGTTGGCTTTCTTAGACTTGCTGTTTAACACTGCAATTAAAGAATTACAAACACATTGTCTTCCGCTTGAATTGCCAAATCTTGGATGGCCCTGATTGAACGTTCCCTGAGCAATAATCGTTTTTTGTAAATTTACCTTCGTACCCGTTTTGTTATGTTCGTTTGACTGTGTTTTATCCGTAGGACTGGCATTCTCATAGGATATAGGATTGAAGTGGTATTCTGTGCGTATTTTTTTCTGAAACTGGGATGGGTCATTTGTTGTACGACTTTCATGACACTTTTGCGTATAGGCTTTGTCCACCTTGTTTGGAGAATCACTGATTGGGGGGTTTTCATTTGTATTTGGTGTCACTGTGGATAATTGTTTGGGACATTGTGGTTCGATGTTGGCCTTGCCTTCTTCTTCAATTAGATTACTTGTAGATGCAAGTGCGTTCTTTTTTACAGTTTCACTGTCGTCATCTTTGTTTGTGTCTTTCGGACATTGCGATATATTGTTCTGTTGATCATGTACGTTCACTTGGATGAGTCTGTATGGTACACTATTTGGGAGATTCGTTATATGTGCCAATTGTAAACAAAATGCGTAAGCACCTGTCCATGTGTTCGTGTGCATCAACATGTGTCGTCCACCTATTTCTTTTTGTGCATGTGTGTCAAAGATATAATATCCAGTGGTATGAGGCATTATAACAAAGGTATGTTCGTTGAATTCGACTAGGCATCCATCTGACTTTCGTTGTGTATCTAGTGCATCTTGTAGGGCATTGATCAACGGAACTTTACCAGAGGGTACATTCGTTTCAGTGTGTTCTTGTATAAGAGGACCGGTGTGGGATTCACAAATTTCTAACTCAAAACATTTGTCAAAGGCATGAATTATCTTTCCACTAGGATTGTTGGCCGATTCACGTGGATCACCCGGTATATCAGCGTCTTTAGCACATGTCACGATAGTATCAAGATTTGAAGAGGTCCATTTGCTCATGTCGTTGTTCTTAGAAAAAAGTGTAGCCATCACACCAATTTGATAACTATGGTCGGAAGATATTTGACTTTCTTGTTCATTCTCTTTTACAGGAGTGCTCAAACTTTTTACAAAAACTCTATTACTATTGTTATCTTCGTTTTCTTTGGTGGAGTGTTTTCCTGTTTTGTCGTTGGCAAAGTCGTTCTCATTGGTGGTGATGTTCTTTTCTGTTGAGTCGTTGGCAAGGTCTTTATTACTTCCATTTTGAGATTGCTTCAAATGTGATTTTTGTTTTCTTCTTGTTGATCTTGTGTACAAGTATGCCATTGCTTTCCCAATGTACGTGACACCTTTCTCTCGACCTTTGCCTTTGTCCATGCTAGAATATGGGTCATTATTCGCATTCGTTGCTTTACGGGACACACCTCTTTCATTAAGCGGCTTAGTTCTCCTTGTCTTTACCGTTCTCCAAACTTCGGCACTATCATCAGCAGTTACATCAATTCGATCATCATTGGTTCTCTTCCTAAATGTATTTCTTGTGAATGTCGTTTTAATGTCACTTGTACACGATTGGCAATCATTATCTTCGATTATGTTACTATTCTGACATTCATCAGATTTCCTTTTCTTTGTGGTTGATTGGTTTGGCGAAAGTAGTCTTTTCTTGCCCCGAAGAAAATGCTTTTTCCCGCTTGATAAAGATTTGTTTCTCTTGTCTTGTGCACGAGTTATAGGACTTGGCTGTGCTGCGTGGTCATTATCATTATTGTCTTTCGTTAGATGTTCGTACATGTTTACGTCAATAGGGATACCAAATTGGTCATATAAGCGCTTAGACAAATTGTTGTTACCACAATAGCAACATATCCATACTACTTGAGCATTAGTCAACTCTTCTGCAGAAGGTAATCCCATACATGGCACATGGTAATGGTTCAAGCATGTTTCACAGGTTGTTTTGTTCTCATTCTCTTGAATATCTAGGCCACAGACGCAACAATCCCCATTGCCTTTCATGATGTACGTGTTACTATCCGATCCAAGTGATGTGTCCGTTTCCAACATGGTTAGCCGTACAAATTGATACGATTTCGCTCAGAACTTCACGTATATAATTTAGACGGAAAAAATGCAATCTCTTGGCTTATATCTATATGATATATAGTTCTTCAATATATAATGCGTTTTCTTTTTGTTTTAATGATTATAACATAGGCTTACACACATACGTGCATATACTCTGAACTTTAGTAATCAGGTTTATCTCACCGTCACTCTTTTTTATATGTACTTAGCACACTTTGCTTATTTTGATCTTCACGTTCTCACAAAAACCTTCGTTTTACTCGATTATAAACAAATTTTACGTCACTCTTTGTTTTACGTTCTTGAAATTTCTTTCCTTAACAATCAATCACACTGTGCCTCTTCTATCAAACAACTCTGCTAAATTATTTGCGTTCCTGTAAGTTACACAAAGACTATCTTGCCGTTATTCAATGAATCAGACTCACTCCTTTATTTAGTCTCTCTTACAATCTCGAATATACCACTATGCTCAATTATCTGCTCCTTGACAGTCAGTTTCGCTTTTCCTATAGTCTCTTATGCAATCTCCCGTTTTCTTTGTGCAATATTTGTATTGTCTTTAACGTTCTATATATATATATATATACACACACACAACCTTGTCACCAATCTTTGAAAATTCCACCAGTTTATAATTCAAAGCAACTCACCACAGCCCAAAGTTGTTTTTTTAATATCAGAAAATTCACTCTTTATCATTAATTTATTTACATTAAGCTTAACAACTCGTATACCAAAATATCATTCACTTTTACACCAAGAATTAAAGAAATTCACACGTTTACACTTTTTAAGGAATTGTAATCAGTTATTTAATATTCGTTCCAAGTCTTTTCCAATTCGTTCAAGTCTTTTCCAATTCGTTCCAAGTCTTTTCCAATTCGTTTCAAGTCTTTTCCAATTCGTTTCAAATCTTATTTCAAGCGTTATTGGGATGAATCGTTCATGAAAAAATGAGGTGAAATGGATGAAATGAGCTCACAGCTGTGATAAATTCTTATGAAAAATGAACATGTAATGATTTTTTTGCTTATAGGAAATGTCTCCTTAGAGGGGAGGTGAAATGAGTGGAAGTGAAAAATATTTCAGTCCAACAAGACGTCTGAAAATGGAAGGAGTGTATAGAAGTCTTTTATACAAAGAACGCAAAACATATACCGTACTGAAAATCCAGGACCTGCAGACAGAAAAAAGAAAAGAAAAGAAAGAGATATGCATGAGACATAAACAAGGAGATGGAATGCTTTTTAAACCATCAGTATTGTTTGGATATATATCAATTTATGTTAATATTTTTTTTGATATTGAATATAAAAAAGGCCATTCAATTATGATTCATTCACATAATGTACTATAAGATGGTTAGAAAATCCCTGCAATCTGATTGGTCAATTACTGTGTAATTATTTTTACTGGATGCACGCAATATCAACACGATATATGCAATATTGGAATCGGAAACACTGATATCCCAAACAAAATGGCGAAATCGCGGCGGCGATTTGATTTTCTAGCTTCTATAAGAAGAAGAATTATCTAAATTGTTGGATGATTCAGATGTGACTAGCATGAAAATTTCAATTAAAGTATGGATTCTCAAAGTTGGAAAAGTTTGCACAAATCAAGAACATCAATTTAGGAGACATTTTTACGCCAGAATTGGACAAACTGTTATAGTTCTAAACTAAGTTCTATGCTTCTGTACATAGACCGACGGTGAGTTGTAAACCTAGACTTTAGTACCTTCGCTGTGGCATACAACGCCACTTTTTGGAACACTGTACCCTAGATATCTGTAACAAATTTCAATTTCTCGAGGCTGTGTTGGTGAAACTGAAGCGAGAGGGGCCAGGAAGCACCACACATAAAGCCTCAATTTCTGTACTTGATATGGACAAGATCCAGACCTCTTCTAATTTAGATTGCACCTCCCCAACACTCAAAAAAGCTTGCAAAATAAGTATTTATTGATTTAATGACTTTCTTTTGTTTCATGTAAAGGTCAATTAGGCCTGACTTTATTTTGTTAAGGTTTAGGCTGAAGTCATTCTCCATTTGTTTAAATCCATTGCACTAAGTAACAACAAACAAATTATGCAAATTTAAAAATCATGCGTTATAATTACCAGACGCATGATTTTGCCATGCATCCAATAAATCTGTAAAATAACAAAATTTTGTATTTTTGACAATTTCGGGGGCCCCATCTTATAAAACAGATGATGCACAGGTTTAATATGTGGGTCGGTGCAATTGTGTGCACGTGCTACCTTTGAATTTGGTCTAAAACCATTCAAAGGTACCTTGTGCACACAATCCCTACCGACGCACTCAAACCTGTGCATCATTTGTATAATGACCAAGGACTACTTGTGTATTAATTACAATTTTCTCAATACTTGCTATCAAACTCTATAGAAAGCATATTGAAAGGCTTTACGCAATCTTAAAAACGATATGTGTATTACAAGATAGCTTTGGTGTTGAGCCCTCCTTGTCACTCATAGAATTGAGGATGCAACAAAATCTCTCCAACCTAAAAAAAAGGTAACTTTTTTTTCCCTCTGCTATGATTTACATCATCTTCTAATCCGACAACAAAACCTATGATTAATCGAAAATATAAAGGGTGACATGTAAACCTACAGTGTACATGTAATTTCCATATAATTATAAACATTATTTTGGGTGTGAGATTTTGTACATGTGCAGAACTGTATGTATTTTTATTTTATTTTTTTAAATAAAGAAATGATTTACAATCCAAAATATATGCATTTCATAGTAATGTATTACTTTACTTTTTTTTTTTACACCTGGAAGATTCTGGTTGAAAGCTGTCTGGTTTGATGACAAGTGTGATGGGAACTTCCAACCGTCAATCAACTGTTGATATGTACAGTATCTGTAATACAAAATATAAATATATAATCAAATTTAAATCATTAACATTCATATTATATTGCATGAGTTTGAATATTTTATGAAATGAACAATTTTTGTTTCGGACACAAGTTTTCAAGGTATGTACAACTGGTATGAATTGAATGATCCCAGCACAAAATTGTTGACAATTTCGGGGGCCCCATCTTATAAAACAGATGATGCACAGGTTTAATTTGTGGGTTGGTGCAATTGTGTGCACGCGCTACCTTTGAATTTGGTCTAAAACCATTCAAAGGTACCTTGTGCACACAATCTCTACCGACGCACTCAAACCTGTGCATCATTTGTATAATGACCAAGAACTACTTGTGTATAAATTGCAATTTTCTCAAAACTTGCTATCAAACTCTATAGAAAACATATTAGAAGGCTATACACAATCTTAAAATTGATATGTGTTTTACAAAATAGCTTTCGTGTTGAGCTCCCCTTATCACATACAATTGAAGATGCAACAAAACCTATCCAACCTTCAAAATGATATCTTCTTTTCTATATCTTAAGTACATCTATGGGATTGTGCTTTCATGAAGGAGGTACAAAATCATGTCAAAGTTTTATCTGTTCATTCTAATTTAATGAGAGTTAATGTAGGGCCTAATTTTTTTATCCTAGCGCAAACTTCATCAGAGGCTAACTGACGAGGGAACATAAAAAACATAATACTATATACTAAACATAATACAAACATATGCATACAGCTAAGGAAGGGGGTGTAAACATAGAGCAATAAAGAGGCTGTGAACGGCCAATCAAACTTGGCTGGGAATGGAGAGGAAACACACAAAGAAAATATATATATATAGGTTATATATCATGGGACAAGGGAGGGGGTAAAGAAAAATGTAAATAAGAATAGGGGAGGCCTGATGAAAGCAGTGAAGACCTTGGATGGGAAGGCATTTGGATGGGGAAAGAGAGGAAGGCATAAGAACAAAGTAAGGAAGGCCAAATTGAGAAGGGGGGGGGTAAACAAAGGGATGCTTACGTGAATAATGGAGACGTTCGAGAGTGTGGAGAATGTGGTGATTACGGTACCATGTAGGATGGAACAGAGGCGAGGTTGGATGCGATGAAAGGCAGTCACAATAGGCGAAGATAGATGCGATAAAAGGCAGTCACAAGAGGTAATCTATCATTGGTAGTCTGGATGGAGACTCCCGTTTCAGAACCTCAGACCTGAGAGAGCAAACTTCCTTAATGGTTTGTGTAGCTGTCCAAATTGTAAATTAGAAAAGAAACAAATTATGCAATTGTAAAAAACTAAACTAGATGGATCTCTGACTGTGTATGCCTCCACGGCTCCGCCATTGCACAATATATATATATAAAAAAGCCCCAATTAACATGCACTAAACAAATTTGTCAACTCCATTTTGATAGTAATCTGCCAACTACATCTGATATCACAATTTTGAGCTAATCATGCAAAAGTTAGGATTGCTGGGAACATGCATATGCATAACCTAAATAACACTGAGTGGAGGGGCCAGGGCATACAAACAACTGAGATTTTGAACATACTGAGAACGTATCACCCCTGGGGGGTGTTTCATAATGCTGTTCATAAAGTTACGCATGACTTTACGAACAACTTGTATATGAAAAGCCAAATGGGATGCTCAATCATTATTAAATACATCAACTAAAGTTGAACTGTGCAGATGTAGATTAACATTTTTATGATAACAAACATTTTTAGTGCAAAGTATTTTTTTTGCCATAATTTAATTGAGTTGATTGAAAATATCAGAAAAAACTTTGGGCATCCTATCTGGCACTTCATATACAAGTCGTTCGTAAAGCCATGCGTAACTTCACGAAAGCTTTATGAAACACCCCCCTGGCAACTTTAGAGGCATAAAAAAAACCTTCCCCCTCCCAGCTTACTTGAAGAATGAGCGACGGTGCAGCCAATTCCTTGCTGTTTGTATACTGCATGGAACTAAGGCGTCAGCCAGATAGCTGGCCTTACAAACTTGACCGCACGTTGTCAGAGCAGGGGAAGATCTGAAAACAAACAGGAGAAACAAGAATATGTATTAAATTCAAATCACCTTTAATGACAGCTTTCCCACACACAAACAAATTACATCAAAGCTGTGCTAAGCTTAAAAATAAACTTGTTTAAACATACAGTTGGTCTACAAAAAAAATAGAGCAAGAACCAGAGAATGATTAGGATGAACTTAATCACTGCCTTCTTGAATGGTGAGCCCACAGGAGTGAATGGGGGAACAACGTCTCATCCAATATTTCACCCTGCTGCAACTAGTAAATCAATACAGTCACCTAGAGATCCTAGGACCTATAGAATTATGTCAAAGATCGGTGGGGGAAATTAAAATGATGGCCACCTGGAGTGTCGAGCATGCATGTGCTGACGGTAGATCTGTTTCCATAAAAGTGTCTCATGAGAGCGGTCTTGGTTTTGACTACATAAAAAATGCTGCACACTCTGCATGTGATCAGGGGCCCTTTTTTTTCCTTTAAAATGGCCGCTCAAAATGGAGGCATGGTACATTTCTGTGACAGTCGACTATTTTTCAAGATGGCCACCAGATTTTTAAAATTTTTAAAATCAGATAGTGATCCATTTTAGCAGTGTTTTTCATGGTTTTTATTTAAAAAAATTAAATTACAAAAAAAAAAAAAAAAAAAGAAGAAAAAAAAGGGGGAGGCGGCCTCCAAAAAGGAAGCGGGCCAGAAACTAAACATGTTTATCTTTTTTAATGGCCTAAATTACCTCTACTGATTCATAACATTTCAAACACCACTGTACAAAACTCGACTGAGTTCACTCAAAAGTTCTTTAGTGACAATTGATGACACCTACTAAATAGCAGGTAAAGACAATCTTTTCAAATTACCCATGATAAAAAATATTCCTTAAAAATACAAAACATGAGTCTGCCAAACAAGCCAGTCATCATTCTGTTATATTTTGGTCGCCACGCATGCGGGCAAGCACACTAAATCCTCATGTAAAATCATTAACACAAATCCGTCAAAATGCGTGACTAGACAGATAAAAAAAAAACAGCGGCAGTATATTTACATGATTTGGAGCTGTGAATCGGCACAAAATTACAGAACTGAATTATTGCAGTCATGTTGTAGGTTAAAAACATGATTATGGGGCACCACATTCAATAGTTAGTATGATTCAACATCATTTTTTCCCATGTGTAAACGTATGCAGTAATCGATGCCTTTCATCACTACAAATCAAAACGCATAGAGCCTGGAGGGCATAAAAGTTACCCGACATCTATAAAAGAGCCGACAGGGCTGTCAACCCTCCCGCATTTGGAGGGAGTCTCACGCCGCCCCAAAAGCATGTAGCGGGAGACTCCCGCCACCCCTAATTTTGCTGGATTTGGCACTAATATTTTCTCCAAAAAAAAATCTCCCTCCAAGCAGTTTCCCAAAGTTGACAGCCCTGAGAGCATGTGCCATTCAATTCATATTAGAATACAGACCACTCTGCACGCACGCCGAGTAGCCCAGAAGCCCGTTTCAAATCGGGCAAGGCTAGATTTCCATGCAATCGAAACCAGGCTGACCAGATTAAACATTAACAAAAAACAAAAATACAAAGTTGTAAACCATCCAGAGGCTCCTAATAAATTGGGTTACTAATTAATTAATTATATCATTACAAATTTTTATTCAGTTATGGATAACTGATTTTCTTATAAAACTGAAACTATGGCATATTTATTCAATACACCAGTTTACAGTTACAACAGTGCCATGCGCTGACATGGGCGCAATTTTAATAAAATAAACTCTAGAGGTCAATGTTTTGTTGACCTGTAAATTAAAATGGGGCCCATAACTGTAAACTGGTGTATACTGAATGAACGCCATTAAACTAATACCAACAACAACAACAACAATACATACCGGGATCTGTTATAACACATCAAGGTTATAAATATAGGCCTAATTGCAGTATACCCTACCATATTGTTAGTCTTCATATATTAGCCGTAGATATAGATTGTGATTTTATTGTTTGCAATAACGGTGATACAGGTATTAAAGATTGTAAAATGCAAGTGTTTGTATTCATTTGGTGGATGAAAAGTTGAATTATACGCCGTTTTGTGCGTCATTGCAGCGCTGAAAGTGGTGTGTTCGTCAGAAATTTGTAACAAATTTAGATGGCATTCCTGATGATATCTCATGCCAAATTCCTGTTATATTGATAAGCACTGGATCTTGTACTTACCTCTGACTTGTTTCTGGTCTGTTATGTCCATTTAGTAGATGAATTACTTGAATTCTGAGCACTATTTCAGTAAGGCTAAAAGACAAGCCCATGTATAGTCACACACATATTTGTATGTACTTTGTGCCCGCTATACTATAGTAGCTCTTTCACTGCTTAGTCTGTTGTCAAAGACCCTATTAGATATCTTAATCAACAAGTGATGTCTCATTTTAAAAATACACAAGAAAAATAATAGTGTTGTGCTTATAATAGTGGAATGTCTACGCTAAAAATACCCAAAAATATAGATTTGTGCTTAAACTAGACTGGTAGTGGTCATTGGTCGTTTCTAATTTTCTATTTCTAATATTTGTCAAATTGTGGGTTCTTAATCTGTGCCCCCGTAAAACCGTGGTAGGGTATTCTGCAAATGTTCAGACTTCAGAGTTATAAACTGTTTAGACATCCAATTTTCTCATTTTGCCTTGTATCACAGCAAATACACAAATAATTACATTCTGTAAAAATGCACCATTTTAAGCATATTTCTAAAATATTTCATTGTTTACCATACATTTCACACTTTCAGATTCAGAACCCGGTTTTGTAGAAGTACACATACCGTAGCCTATACCGTGTGAGTAAAAAAAGTCACACACACCCACACACACGCGCACAAATGTTCGTTGATATTTGTTATTTGATATGTAATACATGTATGTGTGGCATGATTAATTTTGTTAGGGATGTTATTTGGATCTGCAAAGACCGATTTTAATACCCAAATCCCAATTGTTTTATTCAAACATCACATAGATCTAAGCAACTTTGGCGCAAGTTGATTTTTGCACTCTTGCAAACAATGCCTCCTGTTCATCAAAGTGTGAACACATAGATCTACCACTCAAAAATGGTACCAAATGATTTGGAATAAAACACTCTTTCATAAGATGTATAATAATTTACTGTTGATAGATAATTTTTTAAATAATTATCGATTTTCTAGATTTAAACTTATTTTGGAAACACACTGTATAGTCACCACACATATTGATACGACCTAGAATCCGAGCAAACTCTGCCTAAAGCTGCCTACAGTAGCTGCAAAAACGGACAATTTCTGACATTAAACCCTAAGGCCATGTAAAAAAATATACATGTTTAGCGTCCCCGCCCGCTTCCTTTTTTGGGGGGTGGCGTATTTTTTTTCCGTACCGCTAATAGGTCGCAGAGGTTATTTCGACGACTTGAATAGAGGCAACATCCGACACACATACACTGAATCGTGCCGCACTGATCAAATTCTAGGATTAAAATTAGGTTTATTTAGTCTAGGTTTTAAGGTTAAGGTTGGGGGTAGGGTTTATGAATAGAATTAGGGTTAGGGAGACATTAGCTGAAATACTGATCTTGTCACGTTTTCAGATCATAACACATCAGCCGACAGTGCTGATGGTTATCCTTGGTTTTAGAGATTTAAATTATTTTTGATTGCTAATTTCAGCTGTCTCCCTAACCCTAATCCTATTCATAAACCCTACCTTAACCTTAAAAACCTAGACTAAATAAACCCAATCTTAATCCTAGCATTTGATCAGTGCTGCGCGATTCAGTGTATGTGTATCGGATGTTGCCTCTATTCAAGTCATCGAAATAACCTCTGCGACGTATTAGCGGTACTAAAAAAAATGGGCGGGCCGCCTCCTATTTTTTTTTTTACTTTTTTGAATTTGTTTGAATTTTTTTTTGTTGATTTTTTTTTGTTGATTTTTAAGAAAAAAACATGAAAAACACTGCTACAATGGATCTATTTCTGATTTAAAAAAAAAAAAAAAAAAAAATGTCAGCGGCCATCTTAAAAAATAGCCCAAATGTGAGCGGCCATTTTGAAAAAAAAAAAAAAAGGGCCTCCTCCTTCCTAGACTCTAGATCTAGACCTATTTTTCCAAAAAACACGACGCTAAACATGTTTTTTTTTTATTTAGTCTAAACCTATTAACCAAACGCTAACTCTAACCCAAAACCTGCAAAATTGACCGTTTTTGCAGCTGAGACGAGATGTCTTTGAGCCGAGTTAGCCCGACAACATAGTCTAGTCTACGTTTAACTCAGTCATACTCGTACTCCATACAACATGTAGACTTTATACATGCCAGTCTCCATGCGTACCGGTACCGTACCTCCACACACACCAACATCATGACCAAGGCACATATCGAGCACCTTACTTGGCTTCGGGCAGTGCACTGTAGTGACGCTTTCCATTAAAATAATTGTTACAAAATATAAACTTACCAAATATATGATATTACACCACTGTCGGTAAGGTATCGGTTTACAGCAAATCGAGAGCTTATCGCCAAATTCGCTGTTGATTTCTAGTTTCCAAAGGCCTGTTGAACACGTACAAAGTAAGAGTCGTCATGAGCTATGTCCTAAAGGGAGTATGGCAGGCCAAATGTACTTGTAATATGTACCAAATTGAGTTCGTTCGAGCGGACCAACGAACTCAATGGAGCGGACAGGGGCACGATTTGATGCACGTTGTTGTCGTGTTGTTGATATTGGAAATAGTTTAATGGCGTTCATTCAGTATTGAATTATACGCCTTAGCTTCAGTTGTATAAGCAAATCAGTTGTTAACCATAACAAACTTGAGAATAAAAATTTGTAATATTATAATTAATTAATCAGTATAACTTATTAAAATTGATATGGTCTCTTTTAATTTATACTGGGAGCTCGCACAACAAGCCTAGCTTTTCTGAGATTCCCTTTTCCCCCCTCTCAGTTAAATCACGCAATATAAAATATTTTGTCTTATTCACAAACTTGAATGTATACTCTGTAAACTTATTTTATTACGAACACACTTGCCAGTATTTCGTTACTTTGAAAATTCTTTTGATATATTATATATTGAAATAATGTATGGTTTATATATGTCAGTGGATATTTGAGTAGAAAATTAACAGAATCATATCAATGTACTTATATAGTTTCACACCAGCAATTTTGCCATGCCACATATCCGACACACACATGACATTGATTTTTATTTTTTAAGCAATATCTCGCTTATTTTTGCTCCATTTCGTCTCAAACTTTAGTTGGACCAGCCCACCTATACTTGTTCCAAACAAGTATTACATGTCTAGTTTATTTTTCTTATTTCGACCCACTTTTTTGTGTTCAAGATAATTTGAAAATGGCTCAATCAAATATCTTAAAATTTAACACACATATGTATAGGCATATTCACAAAACACAGCAAATTTTTCGACCTTGACCTTGACTGATGACGTCATCTAGGCGCCATTTTGTGAAAAATTTTGAAAATCAACTTATGATCATATCTTCATAACCAAAAGTAATATCTCATTCATATTTATCATGATCAAGGTCAATATCAGTCCGGTCAAATTCAGGTCAAAAAACGCGCGCGTGCGCGTACGTCCGCGCGTCATTACGCGCGCAAAAATTTTAAATGCTCGAAATCGTCTTAAATTTTTTTTGCATACGTTTCAGGTCATTTTAAGCATTTTATAAAAAATCGCGCGTAAGCACATGCGCGCGCGTTTTCGCGCGTAACACCATTAAAAAACATAAAATCGCCATTTTTTTTTCTTCATGATATTTATTATATTTTTTCAAGGAATTTGATACCATGTTTATCTCTTTATGACCATTAATAACAAGATGAGCGTCAATTCAAGATAAATGTCAGTGCGCGCGAGCTCTTTTAATACATAGCATATATGGGCAAAAACATGCCTATACAAAATTCATTATAGCTCTTTGGAATGAACCGTGACCTTCAATTTTTTTTCATATTTAGATAGAGTATGAGTGGGAGATATGATTCCATGTCTCATTTGGCCATTAGGTGTATCGTGACATCATCATAATGGCCTTGGAACTCAAAATACGAATTTGCATATTATGACGTCAGCATATTTATGGAAAATTGATTGTATCTCTGTAAATATTGATCGATTTTCTTCAAAATTTCGATATGTTGTAGCTAAGACAATTCTCTATCAGCTCAGTAAAAACCATTTTTCATTTTGATGACGTCATCATACTGAAAATCTCGATTAAAGGCCTCATGTCAAAAGGCCTTCATAATTTGCGTTATCCCTGTAGAAGGTGAATTTCGTTCACGTCATGAAACTACATGATATTGTTTTTCAAGAATATTTAAGCAGTATCTCGCTTATTTTTGCTCTATTTTGTCTCAAATTTAAGTTGACCAGCCCACCTATACTTGTTCCAAACAAGTATTATATGTCTAGTTATTATTATTTATTAGGTGGGCTGTATCTAATACAGACCACCTTATAATTTTGTTAAAATTGCCTTTATTATTATTATTCTTTATTTATCAGGTGGGCTGTATCTAATACAGACCACCTTATATTTTTGTTAAAATCGCCTTTATTTATTATTTATTTATTTATTTATTTATTTATTTTTCTTATTTCGACCCACTTTTTTGTGTTCAAGATAATTTGAAAATGGTTCAATCAAATACCTTGAAATTTGACACACATATGTATAGGCATATGAACAAAACACAGCAAACTTTTCAACCTTGACCTTGACTGATGACGTCATCTAGGCGCCATTTTGTGAAATGTTCTGAAAAATTACTCATGATCATATTTTCATAACGGTACGTCATTTCTCATTCATATTTATCATGATCAAGGTCAATATCAGTCCAGTCAATTTCAGGTCAAAAAACGCGCGCGTGCGCGTACGTCCGCGCGTCAATGCGCGCGCAAATTTTTTAAATGCTCAAAATCGTCTCAAATTTTTTTTGCATATGTTTCAGGTCACTTTAAGCATTTTATAAAAAATCGCGCGCACGAGCATGCGCGCGCGTTTTCGCGCGTTACACCATTACACAACATAGAATCGCCATTTTTTTTTTTTTCATGATATTTCTCATATTTTTTCAAGGAATTTGATACCATGTTTATCTCTTTATGACCATTAATAACAAGATGAGCGTCAATTCAAGATAAATGTCAGTGCGCGCGAGCTCTTTTAATACATAGCATATATGGGCAAAAACATGCCTATACAAAATTCATTATAGCTCTTTGGAATGAACCGTGACCTTCAATTTTTTTTCATATTTAGATAGAGTATGAGTGGGAGATATGATTCCATGTCTCATTTGGCCATTAGGTGTATCGTGACATCATCATAATGGCCTTGGAACTCAAAATACGAATTTGCATATTATGACGTCAGCATATTTATGGAAAATTGATTGTATCTCTGTAAATATTGATCGATTTTCTTCAAAATTTCGATATGTTGTAGCTAAGACAATTCTCTATCAGCTCAGTAATAACCATTTTTCATTTTGATGACGTCATCATAGTGAAAATCTCGATTAAAGGCCTCATGTCAAAAGGCCTTCATAATTTGCGTTATCCCTATAGAAGGTGAATTTCGTTCACGTCATGAAACTACATGATATTGTTTTTCAAGAATATTTAAGCAGTATCTCGCTTATTTTTGCTCTATTTTGTCTCAAATTTAAGTTGACCAGCCCACCTATACTTGTTCCAAACAAGTATTATATGTCTAGTTTTTCTTATTTCGACCCACTTTTTTGTGTTCAAGATAATTTGAAAATGGCTCAATCAAATATCTTAAAATTTAACACACATATGTATAGGCATATTCACAAAACACAGCAAATTTTTCGACCTTGACCTTGACTGATGACGTCATCTAGGCGCCATTTTGTGAAAAATTTTGAAAATCAACTTATGATCATATCTTCATAACCAAAAGTAATATCTCATTCATATTTATCATGATCAAGGTCAATATCAGTCCGGTCAAATTCAGGTCAAAAAACGCGCGCGTGCGCGTACGTCCGCGCGTCATTACGCGCGCAAAAATTTTAAATGCTCGAAATCGTCTTAAATTTTTTTTGCATACGTTTCAGGTCATTTTAAGCATTTTATAAAAAATCGCGCGTAAGCACATGCGCGCGCGTTTTCGCGCGTAACACCATTACAAAACATAAAATCGCCATTTTTTTTTCTTCATGATATTTATTATATTTTTTCAAGGAATTTGATACCATGTTTATCTCTTTATGACCATTAATAACAAGATGAGCGTCAATTCAAGATAAATGTCAGTGCGCGCGAGCTCTTTTAATACATAGCATATATGGGCAAAAACATGCCTATACAAAATTCATTATAGCTCTTTGGAATGAACCGTGACCTTCAATTTTTTTTCATATTTAGATAGAGTATGAGTGGGAGATATGATTCCATGTCTCATTTGGCCATTAGGTGTATCGTGACATCATCATAATGGCCTTGGAACTCAAAATACGAATTTGCATATTATGACGTCAGCATATTTATGGAAAATTGATTGTATCTCTGTAAATATTGATCGATTTTCTTCAAAATTTCGATATGTTGTAGCTAAGACAATTCTCTATCAGCTCAGTAAAAACCATTTTTCATTTTGATGACGTCATCATACTGAAAATCTCGATTAAAGGCCTCATGTCAAAAGGCCTTCATAATTTGCGTTATCCCTATAGAAGGTGAATTTCGTTCACGTCATGAAACTACATGATATTGTTTTTCAAGAATATTTAAGCAGTATCTCGCTTATTTTTGCTCTATTTTGTCTCAAATTTAAGTTGACCAGCCCACCTATACTTGTTCCAAACAAGTATTATATGTCTAGTTTTTCTTATTTCGACCCACTTTTTTGTGTTCAAGATAATTTGAGAATGGCTCAATCAAATATCTTAAAATTTAACACACATTTGTATAGGCATATTCACAAAGCATAGGAAGTTTTTCGACCTTGACCTTGACTGATGACGTCATCTAGGCGCCATTTTGTGAAAAATTTTGAAAATCAACTCATGATCATATCTTCATAACCAAAAGTAATTTCTCATTTATATTTATCATGATCAAGGTCAATATCAGTCCGGTCAATTTCAGGTCAAAAAACGCGCGCGTGCGCGTACGTCCGCGCGTCAGTGCGCGCGCAAAATTTCAAAATGATCAAAATCGTCTCAAATTTATTTTGCATACGTTTCAGGTCATTTTAAGCATTTTATAAAAAATCGCGCGTACGAGCATGCGCGCGCGTTTTCGCGCGTAACACCATTAAAAAACATAGAATCGCCATTTTTTTTTCTTTCATGATATTTCTCATATTTTTTCAAGGAATTTGATTCCATGTTTATCTCTTTATGACCATTATTAACAAGATGAGCGTAAAATCAAGATAAATGTCAGTGCGCGCGAGGTCTTTTAATACATAGCATATATGGGCAAAAACATGCCTATACAAAATCCGTTATAGCTCTTTGGAATGCACCGGGATCCTCAATTTTTTTTCATATTAAGATAGAGTATGAGTCGGAAATATGATTCCATGTCTAGTTTGGCCATTAAGTGTATCGTGACATCATCACAATGGCCTTGGAACTCAAAATACGAATTTGCATATTATGACGTCAGCATATTTATGTAAAATTGATTGTATCTCTGTAAATATTGATCAATTTTCTTCAAAATTTAGATATGTTGTAGCTAAGACAATTCTCTACAAGCGCAGTAATAACCATTTTTCATTTTGATGACGTCATCATAGTGAAAATTTTGATTAAAGGCCTCATGTCAAAAACTTCATAATTTGCGTGTTATGCCTATAGAAGGTGAATTTAGTTCACGTTATGAATCTACATGATATTGTCTTTTAAGAATTTGTAAGCAGTATGTCGCTTATTTTTGCTCTATTTTGTCTCAAATGTTAGTTGACCAGCCCACCTATACTTGTTCCAAACAAGTATTATATGTCTAGTTTATTATTTATTTTTCTTATTTCGACCCACTTTTTTGTGTTCAAGATAATTTGAAAATGGCTTAATAAAATATCTTAAAATTTAACACACATATATATAGGCATATTTACAAAACACAGCAAATTTTTCGACCTTGACCTTGACTGATGACGTCATCTAGGCGCCATTTTGTGAAATGTTCTGAAAAATTACTCATGATCATATTTTCATAACGGTACGTCATTTCTCATTCATATTTATCATGATCAAGGTCAATATCAGTCCAGTCAATTTCAGGTCAAAAAACGCGCGCGTGCGCGTACGTCCGCGCGTCAATGCGCGCGCAAAATTTTTAAATGCTCAAAATCGTCTCAAATTTATTTTGCATACGTTTCAGGTCATTTTAAGCATTTTATAAAAAATCGCGCGTACGAGCATGCGCGCGCGTTTTCGCGCGTAACACCATTAAAAAACACAGAATCGCCATTTTTTTTTCTTTCATGATATTTCTCATATTTTTTCAAGGAATTTGATTCCATGTTTATCTCTTTATGACCATTATTAACAAGATGAGCGTAAATTCAAGATAAATGTCAGTGCGCGCAAGGTCTTTTAAAACATAGCATATATGGGCAAAAACATGCCTATACAAAATCCGTTATAGCTCTTTGGAATGCACCGGGATCCTCAATTTTTTTTCATATTAAGATAGAGTATGAGTCGGAAATATGATTTCATGTCTCATTTGGCCATTAAGTGTATCGTGACATCATCACAATGGCTTTGGAACTCAAAATACGAATTTGCATATTATGACGTCAGCATATTTATGTAAAATTGATAGTATCTCTGTAAATATTGATCAATTTTCTTCAAAATTTCGATATGTTATAGCTAAGACAATGTTCTACAAGCGCAGTAATAACCATTTTTCATTTTGATGACGTCATCATAGTGAAAATTTTGATTAAAGGCCTCATGTCAAAAACTTCATAATTTGCGTGTTATGCCTATAGAAGGTGAATTTAGTTCACGTTATGAATCTACATGATATTGTCTTTTAAGAATTTGTAAGCAGTATGTCGCTTATTTTTGCTCTATTTTGTCTCAAATGTTAGTTGACCAGCCCACCTATACTTGTTCCAAACAAGTATTATATGTCTAGTCAGGTGGGCTGTATCTAATACAGACCACCTTATATTTTTGTTAAAATCGCCTTTATTTATTATTTATTTATCAGGTGGGCTGTATCTAATACAGACCACCTTATATTTTTGTTAAAATCGCCTTTATTTATTATTTATTATTTATTTATTTATTTATTTTTCTTATTTCGACCCACTTTTTTGTGTTCAAGATAATTTGAAAATGGCTCAATCAAATATCTTAAAATTTAACACACATATGTATAGGCATATTCACAAAGCATAGGAAGTTTTTCGACCTTGACCTTGACTGATGACGTCATCTAGGCGCCATTTTGTGAAAAAAATTGAAAATCAACTCATGATCATATCTTCATAACCAAAAGTAATTTCTCATTCATATTTATCAGGATCAAGGTCAATATGTCTCCGGTCAATTTCAGGTCAAAAAACGCGCACGTGCGCGTACGTCCGCGCGTCAATGCGCGCGCAAATTTTTTAAATGCTCAAAATCGTCTCAAATTTATTTTGCATACGTTTCAGGTCATTTTAAGCATTTTATAAAAAATCGCGCGTACGAGCATGCGCGCGCGTTTTCGCGCGTACGCAATTACAAAACATAGAATCGCCATTTTTTTTTCTTTCATGATATTTCTCATATTTTTTCAAGGAATTTGATACCATGTTTATCTCTTTTTGACCATTATTAACAAGATGAGCGTAAATTCAAGATAAATGTCAGTGCGCGCGAGGTCTTTTAATACATAGCATATATGGGCAAAAACATGCCTATACAACATCCATTATAGCTCTTTGGAATGCACCGGGATCCTCAATCTTTTTTCATATTTAGATAAAGTATGAGTCGGAGATATGATTTCATGTCTCATTTGGCCATTAAGTGTATCGTGACATCATCACAATGGCCTTGGAACTCAAAATACGAATTTGCATATTATCACGTCAGCATATTTATGTAAACTTAATTGTATCTCTGTAAATATTGATCAATTTTCTTCAAAATTTCGATATGTTGTAGCTAAGACAATTCTCTACAAGCTTTAAAATAACCATTTTTCATTTTGATGACGTCATCATAGTGAAAATCTCGATTAAAGGCCTCATGTCAAAAGGCCTTCATAATTTGCCTTATCCCTATAGAAGGTGAATTTCGTTCACGTCATGAAACTACATGATATTGTTTTTTAAGAATTTTTAAGCAGTATCTCGCTTATTTTTGCTCTATTTTGTCTCAAATTTAAGTTGACCAGCCCACCTATACTTGTTCCAAACAAGTATTATATGTCTAGTTTTTCTTATTTCGACCCACTTTTTTGTGTGCAAGATAATTTGAAAATGGCTCAATCAAATATCTTAAAATTTGGTACACATTATGTATAGGCATATGAACAAGGCACAGCAAAGTTTTCAACCTTGACCTTGATTGATGACGTCATCTAGGCGCCATTTTGTGAAATTTTCTGAAAATGTACTCATGATCATATTTTCATAACAGTAATTCATTTCTCATTCGTATTTATCACGATCACGGTCAATATGTGTCCGGTCAATTTCAGGTCAAAAAACGCGCGCGTGCGCGTACGTCCGCGCGTCAGTGCGCGCGCAAAATTTTCAAATGCTCAAAATCGTCTCAAATTTTTTTGTGCATACGTTTCAGGTCATTTTAAGCATTTTATAAAAAATCGCGCGTACGAGCATGCGCGCTCGTTTTCGCGCGTAACACCATTACAAAACATAGAATCGCCATTTTTTTTTCTTTCATGATATTTCTCATATTTTTTCAAGGAATTTGATACCATGTTTATCTCTTTATGACCATTATGAACAAGATGAGCGTCAATTCAAGATAAATGACAGTGCGCGCGAGCTCTTTTAATACATAGCATATATGGGCAAAAACATGCCTATACAAAATCCGTTATAGCTCTTTGGAATGCACCGGGATCCTCAATTTGTTTACATATTTAGATAGAGTATGAGTCGGAAATATGATTCCATGTCTCATTTGGCCATTAAGTGTATCGTGACATCATCACAATGGCCTTGGAACTCAAAATACGAATTTGCATATTATAACGTCAGCATATTTATGTAAAATTGATTGTATCTCTGTAAATATTGATCAATTTTCTTCAAAATTTCGTTATGTTGTAGCTAAGACAATTCTCTACAAGCGCAGTAATAACCATTTTTCATTTTGATGACGTCATCATAGTGAAAATTTTGATTAAAGGCCTCATGTCAAAAACTTCATAATTTGCGTGTTATGCCTATAGAAGGTGAATTTAGTTCACGTTATGAATCTACATGATATTGTCTTTTAAGAATTTGTAAGCAGTATGTCGCTTATTTTTGCTCTATTTTGTCTCAAATGTTAGTTGACCAGCCCACCTATACTTGTTCCAAACAAGTATTATATGTCTAGTTTTTCTTATTTCGACCCACTTTTTTGTGTGCAAGATAATTTGAAAATGGCTCTATCAAATATCTTAAAATTTGGTACAAATATGTATAGGTATATGAACAAGGCACAGCAAAGTTTTCAACCTTTACCCTGATTGATGACGTCATCTAGGCGCCATTTTGTGAATTTTTTTGAAAATTTACTCATGATCATATTTTCATAACGGTAATTCATTTCTCATTCATATTTATCACGATCAAGGTCAATATGTGTCCGGTCAATTTCAGGTCCAAAAACGCGCGCGTCTGCGTACGTCCGCGCGTCAGTGCGCGCGCAAAATTTTTAAATGCTCAAAATCGTCTCAAATTTGTTTTGCATACGTTTCAGGTCATTTAAAGCATTTTATAAAAAATCGCGCGTAAGCACATGCGCGCGCGTTTTCGCGCGTAACACCATTACAAAACATAAAATCGCCATTTTTTTTTCTTCATGATATTTATTATATTTTCTCAAGGAATTTGAAACCATGTTTATCTCTTTATGACCATTAATAACAAGATGAGCGTCAATTCAAGATAAATGTCAGTGCGCGCGAGCTCTTTTAATACATAGCATATATGGGCAAAAACATGCCTATACAAAATTCATTATAGCTCTTTGGAATGAACCGTGACCTTCAATTTTTTTTCATATTTAGATAGAGTATGAGTGGGAGATATGATTCCATGTCTCATTTGGCCATTAGGTGTATCGTGACATCATCATAATGGCCTTGGAACTCAAAATACGAATTTGCATATTATGACGTCAGCATATTTATGGAAAATTGATTGTATCTCTGTAAACATTGATCGATTTTCTTCAAAATTTTGATATGTTGTAGCTAAGACAATTCTCTATCAGCTCAGTAATAACCATTTTTCATTTTGATGACGTCATCATAGTGAAAATCTCGATTAAAGGCCTCATGTCAAAAGGCCTTCATAATTTGCGTTATCCCTATAGAAGGTGAATTTCGTTCACGTCATGAAACTACATGATATTGTTTTTCAAGAATATTTAAGCAGTATCTCGCTTATTTTTGCTCTATTTTGTC
The DNA here is from genome assembly GCA_035222895.1 of Strongylocentrotus droebachiensis. Lineage (NCBI taxonomy): Eukaryota > Metazoa > Echinodermata > Echinoidea > Camarodonta > Strongylocentrotidae > Strongylocentrotus > Strongylocentrotus droebachiensis. The sequence goes on along the minus strand of JAVYIG010006309.1, from coordinate 68,760 downwards.
TCAAATTTAAGTTGACCAGCCCACCTATACTTGTTCCAAACAAGTATTATATGTCTAGTTAGGTGGGCTGTATCTAATACAGACCACCTTATAATTTTGTTAAAATTGCCTTTATTATTATTTATTATTTATTAGGTGGGCTGTATCTAATACAGACCACCTTATAATTTTGTTAAAATTGCCTTTATTATTATTATTATTTATTTTTCTTATTTCGACCCACTTTTTTGTAGGCAAGATAACTTGAAAATGGTTTATTCAAATACCTTGAAATTTGGCACACATATGTATAGGCATATGGAGAAAACACGGCTATGTTTTCAACCTTGACCTTGACTGATGACGTCATCTAGGCGCCATTTTGTGAAAAAATTTGAAAATCAACTTATGATCATATCTTCATAACCAAAAGTAATATCTCATTCATATTTATCATGATCAAGGTCAATATCAGTCCGGTCAAATTCAGGTCAAAAAACGCGCGCGTGCGCGTACGTCCGCGCGTCATTACGCGCGCAAAAATTGTAAATGCTCGAAATCGTCTTAAATTTTTTTTGCATACGTTTCAGGTCATTTTAAGCATTTTATAAAAAATCGCGCGCACGAGCATGCGCGCGCGTTTTCGCGCGTAACACTATTACAAAACATAGAATCGCCATTTTTTTTTCTTTCATGATATTTCTCATATTTTTTCAAGGAATTTGATACCATGTTTATCTCTTTATGACCATTATTAACAAGATGAGCGTAAATTCAAGATAAATGTCAGTGCGCGCGAGCTCTTGTAATACATAACATACATGGGCAAAAAAATGCCTATACACAATCCATTATAGCTCTTTGGGATGCACCTGGACCCCAATTCTCTTTTAATATTTGAAAAGAGTATGAGTCAGAAATATGATTTCATGTCTCATTTTGCCATTAAGTGTATCGTGACATCATCTTAATGGCCTTGGAACTCAAAATACGAATTTGCATATTATGACGTCAGCATATTTATGGAAAATTGATTGTATCTCTGTATATATTGATTGATTTTCTTCAAAATTTCAATATGTTGTAGCTAAGATAATTCTCTACAAGTTCAATATTAACCCTTTTTCATTTTGATGACGTCATCAGAGTGAAAATTTTGATTAAAGGCCTCATGTCAGAAATTTCATAATTTGCGTGTTATGACTATAGAAGGTGAATTTCGTTCACGTAATGAATCTACATGATAGTGTTTTTTAAGAATTTTCAAGCAGTATCTCGCTTAATTTTGCTCTATTTTGTCTCAAATTTAAGTTGACCAGCCCACCTATACTTGTTCCAAACAAGTATTATATGTCTAGTTTATTATTTATTTTTCTTATTTCGACCCACTTTTTTGTGAGCAAGATAACTTTAAAATGGCTCGATCAAATGTCTTAAAATTTAGCACACATATGTATAGGCATTGAAAAAAAACACAGACATTTTTTCAACCTTGACCTTGACTGATGACGTCATCTAGGCGCCATTTTGTAAAATTTTCTGAAAATCAACTCATGACCATATCTTCATAACCAAAAGCCATTTCTCATTGATATTTATCATGATCAAGGTCAATATCAGTCCGGTCAATTTCAGGTCAAAAAACGCGCACATGCGCGTCCGTCCGCGCGTCAGTGCGCGCGCAAAATTTTTAAATGCTCAAAATCGTCTAAAATTTATTTTGCATACGTTTCAGGTCATTTAAAGCATTTTATAAAAAATCGCGCGTAAGCACATGCGCGTGCGTTTTCGCGCGTAACACCATTACAAAACATAGAATCGCCATTTTTTTTTCTTGCATGATATTTCTCATATGTTTTCGAGGAATTTGATACCATTTTTATCTCTTTATGACCATTAATAACAAGATGAGCGTCAATTCAAGATAAATGTCTGTGCGCGCGAGCTCTTTTAATACATAGCATATATGGGCAAAAACATGCCTATACAAAATCCCTTATAGCTCTTTTGAATGAACCGTGACCTTCAATTTGTTTTCATATTTAGATAGAGTATGAGTCGGAAATATGATTCCATGTCTCATTTGGCCATTAAGTGTATCGTGACATCATCATAATGGCCTTGGAACTCAAAATACGAATTTGCATATTATGACGTCAGCATAATTATGGAAAATTGATTGTATCTCTGTTAATATTGATCGATTTTCTTCCAAATTTCGATATGTTGTAGCTAAGACAATTCTCTACTAGCCTATTTACCACCATTTTTCATTTTGATCACGTCATCATAGTAAAAATATACGATTAAAGGGCACATATCAGAAATTTCTTAAGTTGCGTGTTATCCCTAAGGAAGGTGAATTTCGTTCACATCATTAATCTACATGACATTGTTTCTTAGCAGTATCTCGCTTATTTCTGGTCTATTTTGTCTCAAATTTTAGTTGACCAGCCCACCTATACTTGTTCCAAACAAGTATTATATGTCTAGTTTATTATTTATTTTTCTTATTTCGACCCACTTTTTTGTGTTCAAGATAATTTGAAAATGGCTCAATCAAATATCTTAAAATTTAACACACATATGTATAGGCATATTCACAAAACACAGCAAAGTTTTCGACCTTGACCTTGACTGATGACGTCATCTAGGCGCCATTTTGTGAAAAATTTTGAAAATCAACTTATGATCATATCTTCATAACCAAAAGTAATATCTCATTCATATTTATCATGATCAAGGTCAATATCAGTCCGGTCAAATTCAGGTCAAAAAACGCGCGCGTGCGCGTACGTCCGCGCGTCATTACGCGCGCAAAAATTGTAAATGCTCGAAATCGTCTTAAATTTTTTTTGCATACGTTTCAGGTCATTTTAAGCATTTTATAAAAAATCGCGCGCACGAGCATGCGCGCGCGTTTTCGCGCGTTACACCATTACACAACATAGAATCGCCATTTTTTTTTCTTTCATGATATTTCTCATATTTTTTCGAGGAATTTGATACCATGTTTATCTCTTTATGTCCATTAACAACAAGATGAGCGTCAATTCAAGAAAAATGCCCGTGCGCGCGAGCTCTTTTAATACATAGCATATATGGGCAAAAACATGCCTATACAAAATCTATTATAGCTCTTTGGAATGAACCGTGACCTTCAATTTTTTTCATATTTAGATAGAGTATGAGTCGAAGATATGATTCCATGTCTCATTTGGCCATTAAGTGTATCGTGACATCATCATAATGGCCTTGGATCTCAAAATACGAATTTGCATATTATGAAGTCAGCATATTTATGTAAAATTGATTGTATCTCTGTAAATATTTATCGATTTTCTTCCAAATTTCGATATGATGTAGCTTAGAAAATTTTCTACAAGCTCAGTCATCACCATTTTTCATTTTGATGACGTCATCATAGTGAAAATTACGATTAAAGGGCACATATCAGAAATGTCTTAAGTAGCGTGTTATGCCTATTGAAGGTGAATTTCGTACATCTTTAATCTACATGACATTGTTTTTTTAGCAGTATCTCGCTTATTTTTGCTCTATTTTGTCTCAAAGTTCAGTTTGACCAGCCCACCTATACTTGTTCCAAACAAGTATTATATGTCTAGTTTATTATTTATTTTTATTTCTCCGCACTTTTTTGTTTACAGGATAACTCAAGATCAGTTCAATCAATTTCGTTCAATTTTGGCACAGTCATAGGTCATTGTCATGAGACGTGACAGTAACATTTTCAAGGTCATCAAATCTTCATGACGTCATCCAGGCGCCATTTTGTGTTTTTTTTGGTACTTTCAACTCATGATCATATCTTCATAACGGAAAAGCATTTCTTATTCATATTTATCATGATTAAGGTCAATATCCGTCCGGTCAATTTCAGGTCAAAAAATGCGCGCGCATGCGTACGTCCGCGCGTCAGCGAGCGCGCAAAAAATAAAAATGCTCCAAATCGTCTGAAATTCATTTTGCATACGTTTTAGGCCATTTTAAGCATTTTGCAAAAAAACGCGCGCACAAGCGTGCGCGCGCGTTTCCGCGCGTAATGGCATTTGGCAACAAAGAATCGCCATTTTTTTTCTGTCATCATATTTAACACATTTTCTCAAGCATTTCGATACCTTGTTCACCTTTTTCTGCCCATTAATAACGGAATGAGCGTCCGTTTAAGATAATGTCCGTGCGTGCGAGCTCTTGTAATACATAGCATACATGGGCAAAAACATGCCTATACAAAATCCATTGTAGCGCTTTAGGATGCAAGATGAACCCAATTTTGTTTTCATATTTTGATAGAGTATGAATTGGAGATATGATTTCATGTCTCATTTGACCCTCAATTGACTCATGACGTCATCATAATGGCCTCCGAACTCAAAATGTTAATTTGCATATTATGACGTCATCATATTTTTGGAAAATTGATTGTATCTCTGTAAATATTAATCAATTTTCATCCACATTTTGATATGTTTTAGCTGAGACAATTCTCTACAGATGCAGTTACCACGAATTTTCATTTTGACGAAAGCATCATGGCGTATTTTTGCGATTAAAGGAGGCATGTCAATTTTTTACATTTTGCGTGTATTCTCTATGGGACATGACCTTTTCTGAAAACTGGATTCTACATTCTCGTCTTTCGCGAGCAATATCTCCGTCGTTTCATCTTTGTTTATGCTGAGCTTTGAGTATGTTGTAGCCGAGAGAATAAGCTATCACAAGTGTGTCCTTTTTTTTTATCAGATGCTGGGAACATGCTCATATTTCACTTACAAAGTGGAATTTGAAAATTCCATTTTCCGTTTACGTGTAATCTCTATGGGAAATGTTTTGGTATATCGGTAACGCACTTGACTTCCGACCTCGAGGTCCCTGGTTCGAGTCCGGGCGTCTCCAATAATTTTTTTTTCTTCACTTTTTTTTCTTTTTGACCTTTCACTGTACCATCCCCTTTGAATATTAAAACACGTAGAATCGCAAATAATGTAATAAACAACCATATTTACTTTATTACCCTATTATCACTTGATCCATTATTCTTCATTCATCAATTCATATCTCAATACATCATTTTACATTAACATCATTTTATTGGGTAATTGAATTGAAGATGAGCATGATCATAAGAATTGAAGACAGACCACCTTATTCGTCTTCGTGACGAATTAAATTTCTAGTTTATTTTTATTTCTCCGCACTTTTTTGTTAACAGGATAACTCAAGATCAGTTCAATCAATTTCGTTCAATTTTAGCACAGTAATAGGTCATTGTCATGAGACGTGACAGTAACATTTTCAAGGTCATCAAATCTTCATGACGTCATCCAGGCGCCATTTTTTTTTTTTTGGGTACTTTCAACTCATGATCATATCTTCATAACGGAATGGCATTTCTTATTCATATTTATCATGACTAAGGTCAATATCCGTCCGGTCAATTTCAGGTCAAAAAACGCGCGCGCATGCGTACATCCGCGCGTCAGCGCACGCGCAAAAAATAAAAATGCTCCAAATCGTCTCAAATTAATTTTGCATACGTTTCAGGCCATTTTAAGCATTTTGCAAAAAAACGCGCACACGTGCATGGGCGCGCGTTTTCGCGCTTACTGATATTTTACAACATAGAATCACTGAATTTTTTCTGTCATCATATTTGACACATTTTACCATGCATTTTGATACCTTGTTCACCTTTTTCTGACCAGTAATAACGGAATGAGCGTCCGTTTAAGATAATGTCCGTGCGTGCGAGCTCTCGTAATACATAGCATACATGGGCAAAAACATGCCTATACAAAATCCATTGTAGCGCTTTAGGATGCAAGGTGACCCCAATTTCGTTTTCATATTTTGATAGAGTATGAATTGGAGATATGATTTCATGTCTCATTTGACCCTCAATTAACTCATGACGTCATCATAATGGCCTCCGAACTCAAAATTTCAATTTGCATATTATGACGTCATCATATTTTTGGAAAATTGATTGTATCTCTGTAAATATTGATCAATTTTCTTTTAAATTTTGATATGTTCTACCTGAGAATATTCTCTACAAATGCAGTCTCCACGATATTTCATTTTGACAAAGGCATCATGGCGTATTTTTGCGCTTAAAGGAGGCATGTCATTTTTTCACATTTTGCGTGTATTCTCTATGGGACATGACTTTTTCTCAAAACTGGATTCTACATTCTCGTCTTTCGGGAGCAATATCTCCGTCGTTTTATTTTTGTTTACGCTGAGCTTTGAGTATGTTGCAGCTGAGACAATAAGCTATCACAAGTGTGTCCTTTATTTTTCGATCAGATGCCGGGATCATGCTCATATCTCACTTGCAAAGAGGGATTTGAGAATGCCATTTTCCGTTTACGTGTATTCTCTATGGGAAATGTTTTGGTATATCGGTAACGCACTTGACTTCCGACCTCGAGGTCCCTGGTTCGAGTCCGGGCGTCTCCAACAATTTTTTTTCTTCATTTTTTTTCTTTTTTGACTTTTCAATGATCATAAAATTGAAAACAGACCACCTAAATCGTCACCATGACGAATTAAATTTCTAGTTTATTTTTATTATTCTGCCTCGAATTTGTTCGCAAGATATCTCAAGAATGAATAAAGCTATTATCATGAAACTTGTAATGATGATAGATATTATTCTAACTTAGAACTGCGTGACTTTTCAGAGACTCAAGATCACCGTGACGTCATCCAGGCGCCATTTTGTGAAAATCAACTTATGATCATATCTTCATAACGGAAAGTAATTTTTCATTCATATTTATCATGATCAAGGTCAATATCTGTCCGGTTAATTTCAGGTCAATAAATGCTCGCAAAAATGCGCGTACCTGTTTGTGCGCGCGTTAACGTGCGCGTAAAATTTTAAATTGCTCAAAATCGTCTGATTTTATTTTTGCATACGTTCTAGGCCATTATAACCATTTCATAAAAAATCGCGCAAAACACGCATTTTTGGACATTTTCGTTCGTCACGGCCGAACGAAAAATAATAACCCCTCAATTTGTTTTGACAGGATATTCCTCTTATTTTTCTGAACAATTTGATACCATGTTCATCTCTTTATCACTACTAATAACGGAATGAGCGTCCGTTGAAGAAAAATATCCGTGCGTGCGAGCTCATGTATTACATAGCATATATGGGCAAAAACATGCCTATAAAAAGTACATCGGGATGATTAAGCACTGCCATTTTTTTTTTCATATTTAGATACATTATGAGTCGGAAATATGATTTTATATCTTGTTAGGCCATTAAATACATCTTGACGTCATCATAATGGCCTTGAAAGTCAAAATACAAAATTGCATTTTGTGACGTCATTATATTTATGGAAAATTTAGTGTATTTCTCATAAATTGACTGATTTTCTTCCAAATGTCGGTATCTTGTAGTTGAGGCAATTGCCTTCAAGATAAATACACACTACTTTTTATTTCATTGACGTCATCATAGTACAAAATTCAATTAAAGGCCACATTTTAGAATTTTCTTAATTTGCGTGTTATGCCTAAGGGAGGTGAATTTCGTTCACATCATGAATCTTCATGACATTGATCTTTGAGCACTATCTAGCTTATTTGTACTCTATGTTCTCCCAACTTTTGATACGGTGTAGCTAAAAAATTATCTACAATATTGACGTACATCATTTATCATTTCGATGACATCATCATAGAGAAAATTTCAATTAAAGGCGACATGTCAGAATTTTCTTAGTTTGCGTGTTAGGCGACTTTTTCTGAAATCCTGATTCTACAAATCTCTATCGAATCCCTGAAGGGGGCGCTATACCACTCTTAATGATGGCCTTTATCGTAGTTATGAACATCATCATTAGATCATCATCGGCACACTTCCATGATATAAAAATAGCATACGTATCACCTAATTCGTCAAAGAGACGAATTAAAGTCTAGTTAGGTGATACGTAACGAAGTCTACGTATCACCTTTTGATTTCGTCAAGATTTTTCTTTATTATTATTATTATTAGGTGATACGTACGAAGTATACGTATCAACTATTGATTTCGTCAAGATTTTTATTATTCACAAAAAATTATTATTATTCTTCCTCGATTTTGTTCGCAAGAAATCTCAAGAACGGATAAACCCATTGTCATGAAACTTGCTATGATGATGAATCCCAGTCTAACTTAGAACTGCGTGACTTTTCAGTGACTCAAAGTCATCATGACGTCATCTAGGCGCCATTTTGTGAAAATCAACTCATGACCATAACTTCATAACAGAAAGCAATTTCTCATTCATATTTATCACGATCAAGGTCAATATTGGTCCGGTCAGTTTCTGATCAATAAATGCGCGCAAAAATGCGCGTACGCTTACGTGCGCGCGTAAATGCGCGCGTAAAATTTGAAATTGCTTAAAATCGTCTTAAATTTTTTTTGCATACGTTCCAGGCTATTGTAAGCATTTCATAAAAAATCACGCAAAACGCGCATTTTTGCACGTTTTCGTTCGTCACGGCCGAACGAAAAATAATCCCCCAGCAAAAACTTTTGACAGAATATTCCTCATACTTTTCCAAACATTTTGATACCATGTTTAGCTCTTTATCACTATTAAAAACGGAATGAGCGTCCGTTTAAGATAACCGTCCGTACGCGCGATTTTTGTATTACATAGCATATATGGGCAAAAACATGCCCATAAAAAATCCATTGAGATGAATAAGGAGTGCCTATTTTTTGTCCATATTTAGATAGAGTATGAGTCGGAGATATGATTTCATATCTCATTTGGACTTTAAGTCCATCTTGACGTCATCATAATGGCCTTGGAAGTCAAAATACAAAAATGCATATTATGACGTCATTATATTTATGGAAAATGTAGTGTATTTCTCTCGATATTCATTGATTCTCTTTTAGATTTAAATATGTTGTAGTCGAGGCAATTGTCCACAAGATCAATACACATTAATTTTCATTTTAATGACGTCATCATAGTACAAACTTCGATTAAAGGCCACATGTCAGAATTTTCTTAATTTGCGTGTTATGTCTATGGAAGGTGAATTTTGTTCACATCATGAATCTACATGACATTCATCTTTGAGCACTATCTATCTTATGTGTGCTCTGTTTTCTCCCAAATTTGGGTATGTTATAGCTGAGACCATGGGCTATAAAAACGGTGTAATTTGTTTTTTAATCAGATGTTGGGATCATGTCGGAATTTTCAATCGAAAGTTGAAATTGCAAATTTTGAAGAAATTATTAGGTGATACGTACGAAGTATACGTATCAACTATTGAATTCGTCAAGATTTTTATTATTCACAAAAAATTATTATTATTCTTCCTCGATTTTGTTCGCAAGAAATCTCAAGAACGGATAAACCCATTGTCATGAAACGCGTTTGTGCGCGCGTTAACGCGCGCGTAAAATTTTAAATTGCTCAAAATCGTCTTAATTTTTTTTTGCATACGTTTCAGGTCATTATAAGCATTTCATAAAAAATCGCGCAAAACACGTATTTTTGGCGCGTTTTCGTTCGTCACGGCCGAACGAAAAATAATTACCCCTCAATTTTTGTTGACAGGATATTCCTCATATTTTTCTGAACAATTTGATACCATGTTCAAATCTTTATCACTATTAATAACGGAATGAGCGTCCGTTGAAGATAAATATCCGTGCGTGCTATCTCATGTATTACATAGCATATATGGGCAAAAACATGCCTATAAAAAGTACATCGGGATGAATAAGGACTGCCATTTTTTTTCATATTCAGATAGAGTATGAGTCGGAGATATGATTTCATATCTCATTTGGCCATTAAGTATATTTTTACATAATCATATTGACCTTGGAACTCAAAATACGAATTTGCATATTATGACGTCAACATATTTACGGAAAATGATTGTATCTCTGCAAATATTGATCAATTTTCTTCTAAATTTTGATATGTTGTAGTTGAGACAATTCTTCACAAGATTATTACCAATATTTATTCATTTTGATGACGTCATTAGATTTTTGCTTAATATGCGTCTTATGCCTATGGGAGGTGATTGATACTACATTCCAGTCTAGACTTGTTCATTATGTTGCGTATGTAGTGCGTCGAAATATCAGTTCAGTGATTGGTAGGCTCTGCAATCAGGCGAAAATTTGAGCTTGTTTAGTAAATTAATAGTTTAATCATATAACAATTCTCTATCGAATACCTGAAGGGGGCGCTATAGCACTTTTAATCATGGTCATCGTCATTTAAACCCAAAAAATCATCATCATCTATATCGTCATTATCGTATTTATGAATATTATAATTAGATCATCGTCGGCACACTTTCATGATACAAAAATAGCTTACGTATCACCTAATTCGTCAAAGTGACGAATTAAAGTCTAGTTTATTTTTGATTTACTTCGTATAACAGAAAAAACAGGGTAGTCAATTCAGCATTAAATTAGGTCTTCTATAAATCCCTGTAATGGAAACAAAACGAAGAAAAAAAAGTAATAATACACATTACCAACGATAACGACAACATTTATACAGAATAAATCATTACTGAATATTTATGATATTTTTGTAACATTCTCTTCAGACATTTTGGTCACAGTCCCATAATATAACGTTTGTGGCCAGTTGGTGCTTCAATTTAGAATGAAGAGAATGATGACAGAAAAAAAAGATCAACAAATTAAAATAAATATTGAAATATTACACGCATTGCTTGCTGTTTGTATGAGTATTAGTGGAACTGTATCATTTTCAATTAGTTGAGCTACATATTGAATATCTAAATATTTATTTTTAATATAAAAAATTATTCAGTTTTTTTTTAAAGTTAAACAGAGGCGTTGAAACAATATAATATTATGTATCAAAACTTACTTATGCATAGTAGACCAGACTGAATAACTTCCAAAAGCGTGTGCAATTCAAACGATTTAAATAATATCATGGCCACAAACGATTATTCCTATGTGGGTTTTTTTTTGGGGGGGGGGGATCTGTTGCTTTTTTTTTTTTTTTTTTAAAGAAAAAAATCAGTTATTAAATGCTTACTCAATTGTCAATAGTATTCATTTTGTACACATATAGCTCCAGCCGCCGTCACACGATCCAGCACATACACCGCGTCATCGCTCTCTAACCGCTGTCTCCGAGGGTTCACGCAGAAGACGGTCCCCAAGAAGTCCAAGACCCGCTGTGCTGCCGAGTGCTTGAAGGAGGACTACTGCGTTTCATTCAATTTCAAAGAAGGCGTCTGTGATCTCAACTACAGTACCCGAGACCAGGTCAATTATAGTGCCTTCCAAGAGGAGGAAGGGTGTTCCTATTATGAACCGTAGATTTCCTTGATAACCAGAAATAAGAAAGTTAAGGAGTTACCGGTAGTGAGTTAGTCAAACAGTTTAAAGAGAAATTTGAGCTCCGGTAAAGGTTTAATAGAATTGTGCCTTCGAAGAGGAGGACATCAACCTCGTTCCAGCATTTAAGACAAAACATTATGCACAGCTGTCAGTTACGAGTTCGCTCAAATAGACTTTCCCTGGTGTTTTGGAATTTGATAGTCAATTTTGTTTTCTTTATCGTCATACATGTAGGTGTCATGCCATTTTTTTTTGTTTTTATTGAATTAAATGCATTGAACAGTTGCACGACTTGTTCATGTGGTGAATATGAAGTCACTTCATATTGAAATGTGCAGTTGCGCATGATCGTTAGCGGAGTTGAAAATGACCCCCAATTGTGCAATGTTGCAAGTTCATTTCGACAATTATGGCTCCTTTATCAATCAATTTTTTGCTTTGGAAAGATAAATGGGCAAAGATATTTGTATTACGAATTAAAACGACGAAAAAGAGCTAGTGTTTAATCGAGAATGAGTATAATAGACCAGTTCCTAGTTAGTATATGTTTTTAAAAGACCCCAAATATCTTCAGATCTTTTAACATGGAGACATTCCACTTTGTGAACTTTCCAAAGTCCCCAAAAGATGGAGATGCTTCATAAAATCCTTTTACCCAGTTGGAAAGAATCTTCCACCTGTGTATCGTGGAATGCACCCTCAGTGAATTATTTAACTTTCATGAGCACCTATCCATTACATTACTCACTTCAATGGGTTTTGCATTTTTCTGCTCATCTGCACACTCTATCTACGAACTAGCTTTATTTTGTTAAATTTAAAGGGAAAGCCTGTCCTGGTATAAGTCTAGATATGGACTTCGACTTCATTTAAAACGTTGTGGCCCGAATTCACAAAGCAAGGTTTGAGCTCAGACCAAGGTTTGAGCTCAAACCTCCTTTTGTTTCGCCAAACCTCCTTTTGTTTCGCCAAACCTCCTTTTGTTATTTACAAACCAGGTTTGAAAATAACAAAAGGAGGTTTGAGCTTAAACCTTGGTCTGAGCTCAAACCTTGCTTTGTGAATTCGGGCCTGTATGTTTTGATATGGGTGTGTGTGCGTGCATGCGTGTGGATGTGGGTGTCTGTGCTTGTGAGTGCGTATTGATGTTGTTAGTTTTACTTTGGGATGGAGTCGCGAGTAATACCATTTTTCATTCCATTAACTGCTATAGGCATGACAGGTTTATAACTAATGATTGCACAAGTAATATGTTCTATTCAAATTGGAAAGTATCGACCAACATCAAAATAATTGGGTCATTTTAAAGAGAGGACATTCTACTGTAATCACAAAGAGTTTTAACTAATCTGACCGGGCCAGACAATTATATTTTTTCTTGCCGATAATGGCCTTACCCTTTACAAAATAAAAACAAGAGAATTGTTTTGATATCATGATGTGTAAAAAATCAAAGAGGTCATTTAGCAATTACATGCGAAATCTTTGGAAGAACATAATTTGCATGGTAAAAATAACGAAACAAAAGTGTCTCCTTAAGGTACGCATGACTCGGGGTATGAATAGTTCTTTGTACTCAAATTATTGGTGTTTTTTGCCGGCGGTTGCCTCTGTTATCATAGTAGTATAATCATTAATATTTTGGTGTTGTGGTTTGTTCACTTGCCTCTCAAATCATGGGTTTAGTGTTCAAATCCCAGCCCAGTTGCAAAAGAGTACCTGGCAAATGCCGGGGTACTAATCATTGTAGGCAGGGCCATAATGAACAACAACTCTGACGCTGACGGGGCTTCCCGGGGTAAACAAAATTTGTATTAGATTATGTATTAGATTATAAGAGGACATATAAACGTAATGATGAATGATCTGATGCATGTACAACTTCATAGATAGGTGGCGGCAGAGCATTACAAGAGCAGAGACATGTTGTTCATGAATGTAGGATCTACGCATTCGTATCAAAGCTGCGTTTGTATTATTCCTATGATGTTATACATGATAAAGCTCTCACATAATTCACGGCCATAGATGTAGCATAATTAATCAACTTTCTAGGCGTTTACAACAAATTATCACTATACACAAAAGTGGTAGGTAATTAATTCGTACGATTTTGCCTTAAAGAATTATTAAAGATTATGGCCAACATTTTATTTTGCATGACGGAGAGACAAAAATGAAGGATGTCAATTGATTGTTTGCTTATGTATTTGGCGATTTAAAGCCAACTTTTAATATAATTGTCTTGTCTATATTATGGAATTATGTGTTGATCAGATAATTTTCAAATTAGTTCGAAAATAAAAATTAAATGAGTCATATTTATCTCTTAACACTTCGGTTGGACCAATGAGCATGATAAGACATTACCACCAATATGGTGAGAAAATATACGGTAAAGATTATATTTGTATCTCTTTTACCAATTTCCTATAATGTCTGATTTAGCATAGTTAATGATGAAAAGGTAAGAACATGGTTTATAGAAATAAATAACTTTACATGTATTTATTGTCCGTCCGTGTATATAGTGAACAATTTATTAAGTCATTTCTAAACTACATGGTTATAATCAAGCAGAGAATCATTTTATAGACAAAATTCAATCTTATATGAGCGATAAATCATTATCTTTGTTATGACTGATGAAATCATTTCATATTTATTAAAACTTGTTATGCAGTGATGCAACCAACGTAATGAGGAGAACGACGAAAGACTAAATAGGCTTAAAACCAACTCGCTACAGGAAATGTTAGTGTCACACTATTTACTGTAGACTCATTTTTACTCGTCTCTCTCTCTCTCTCTCTCTCTCTCTATCTTTGCCTAATCCCCCTCAATCTCTATCCCGCTCGCCTTCCTCTCATTCTCTCCCTTTCTCTCTCTCTCTCTCTCTCTCTCTCTTTCTTTCTCTCTCTCTCTCTTTCCCTCTAATTCCATCTCATCTTCATCCCTCTCTCCTCCTTCTCCCCCTCTCTCTCTCTCTCTCTCTCTGTTGCTCTCTCCCCTCTTAATTGATTACTGAAGTGTGACGTCATAATCGCTAAGTTGTCAAGGTTGCTAGTACCAAACAATTTTGTGCTTAAAGGGCCACTCTAACCAAAACGGGCTTTAAAAAAATGGGGGAAAAGGACATGTAGAATGATTTTTGACGGGGATTCCGAACATGACAATGATTTTTCTTAGAAATCATCAATAATTCTCGAATCTAGCTTTAAAAATGACGACCCAGTTTCGGGGCTATATTGCGCAATAGCATACGACGTCACCGCAGGAGCCTCTCCGGTGAAAAGGAGGGTGATATAGACATTAAAATGTCTTTAAAAAGCAAACTATGATATTAATTGGGAAAAAAAACATTTATCCGAAAAAATAATATGCACTTGATAACCCCAGTACTTTTCTGATAATTTCGTCATTCCTAATTATGAAATTATGAAATCGGACATGCCCGCAATAACGTCAAATACGCCGTCAAGCCACGTGACAGTATACCTTTTTTCGAGGGGCGTAGCCCAGCAAGCGTGAGATCTGTGAAAATGGATGGTTATTATAATTTGTTGGTCAATTTAGAGATTTTTTGAAAAATCAGAGGCTGGAATATTAATAAGTAGAGGTGTATTCATGTTTTAAAAGGCTATGTTAGTTGGGTTAGAGTGGCCCTTTAACAATGGTGTTGTGCACTCAATTTGCCCTGCTCCCGACCTCGTCTTCTTTGTTCGTACCACGGCGAGCCTGGATTCCAGTATGAACTCACTTTCATACATAACAAGCAACGTAAGCTTGCAAAGAGGTCACAAACAATTAGACTTTGATTA
Organism: Strongylocentrotus droebachiensis; assembly: GCA_035222895.1. Taxonomy (NCBI): domain Eukaryota; kingdom Metazoa; phylum Echinodermata; class Echinoidea; order Camarodonta; family Strongylocentrotidae; genus Strongylocentrotus; species Strongylocentrotus droebachiensis. The sequence goes on along the minus strand of JAVYIG010006309.1, from coordinate 53,556 downwards.
TTTATTGCTTTGCCTCACTATTTATAAAGGTAAAAAAACTAAATAAACTGAGATTTGAACCGTCACGGCAACTCCAAGGTTCTATTAGTAACACGCTGTCCTTACCGATTAAGCTAACGATGAGTTGATGAAAGATTGATTTGTATAATTACTATCACCCTATTGACCACCCTACCGGATTCCACGTGCGCATGCGCAGGTTTCCCTCGCGAGCTCAATCTGGGCTCGCCGTGGTACGAAAAAATAAGATGCTTACCGACGCTTGAATGATTTCGCAGTGAACCTAATGCGCGGGCTCTATTGTTCAGAATAATATAATCTGGCATGTGTGCGAGCCATGAGGATTTTCCTTTTTATTGTTTCTATTTACCAATTTGATAAACGTACGTAGCGAGGTCTTTTACATTATCAATTGATTATATAAAACTTTTTGACGTGGAATAAATACAACCAACTTTTTCGTGTGTATTTTGTCAGTGTGAAAACACCATGTTGTGATGATGAACGTTATCATGATCAGGCGCGCCGGAAGCAGTTTGGGATTGGGGGGGGGGGGCAAACATTCCAGGGGGCTCACCTTCCAGGGGCAGTGACGTAATGAGAAAAAACGTTCGGAAGGGGGGGAGGGGGGGGCAGACGAAAAATCTGCATCACCAACAGTCTAACACGTTACTTGCAGGTCCCGCGGAACGTTTTTCAAAGTGGAGTATTAACGATCAGGTAGAGCGTAAATTGGCGTGGGGTCCAGGGCATGAGCCTCGGCAGGGGGTCAAGGGGCTGAGCCCCCGGAAGCTCAGGGGTTTTAGGTATTTAATTACGGTCAGATGAGCATCCAGGGGCCCTCTTTAAGGCCATTTACGTGTTCCAGGGGGCAGAGCCCCCGAAAGCTCAGGGGTTTTAGGTATTTAATTAGGGTCAGATGAGCATCCAGGGGCCCGCCTTAGGGCCCTTGTTGGGGTCCAGGGGGCAGAGCCCCCGGAAGCTCAGGGGTTTTAGGTATTTAATTACGGTCAGATGAGCATCCAGGGGCCCTCTTTAAAGCCATTGACGTGTGCCAAGGGGCAGAGCCCCCGGAAGCTCAGGGGTTTTAGGTATTTAATTACGGTCAGATGAGCATCCGGGGGACCGCCTTAGGGCCCTTGGTGGGGTACGGGGGCGGAGCCTCCGTAAGCTCTGGGGTTTTAGGCATTTAATTACGGTCAAATGAGCATGTTTTATACCTTATTTGTGACATTGGCAGGTCACTTATTTTTTCTCTCCGTCTTTCTTTCTTTTTCTCTTTAACGTACTTTTTCAAAAAGTGAGGGGAGGGGGGGTCCAGGGCATGAGCCTCGGCAGGGGGTCAAGGGGCTGCCCCCCCCCCCCCCCACTTCCGGCGCCTATGACAGGCGCGCCGGAAGCAGTTTGGGATTGGGGGGCAAACATTCCAGGGGGCTCACTTTCCAGGGGCAGTGACGTAATGAGAAGAAAAGTTCGGAAGGGGGGGGGCAGACGAATCTGCATCACCACCAGTCTTACACGTTACATGCCGGTCCCGCGGAACGTTTTTCAAAGTGGAGTATTATCGATCAGGTAGAGCGTAAATTGGCGTGGGGTCCAGGGCATGAGCCTCGGCAGGGGGTCAAGGGGCTGAGCCCCCGCAAGCTCAGGGGTTTTAGGTATTTAATTACGGTTAGATGAGCATCCAGGGGCCCTCTGTAAGGCAATTGACGTGTTCCAAGGGGGGGGGAGAGCCCCCAGAAGCTCAGAGGTTTTAATATTTAACTACGGTCAGATGAGCATCCAGGGGCCGTCTTAGGGCCCTTGGTGTGGTCCAGGGGGCAGAGCCCCCGGAAGCTCAGGGGATTTAGGTATTTAATTACGGTCAGATGAGCATCCAGGGGCCCGCCTTAGGGCCCTTGGTGGGGTCCAGGGGTCAGAGCCCCTGGAAGCTCGGGGGTTTTAGGTATTTAATTACGGTCAGATGAGCATCCAGGGGCCCGTCTTAGGTCCCTTGGTGGGGTCCGGGGGTGGAGCCCCCGTAAGCTCAGGGGTTTTAGGTATCTAATTACGGTCAGATGAGCATCCGGGGGACCGCCTTAGGGCCCTTGGTGGGGTACGGGGGCGGAGCCTCCGTAAGCTCTGGGGTTTTAGGCATTTAATTACGGTCAAATGAGCATGTTTTATACCTTATTTGTGACATTGGCAGGTCACTTATTTTTTCTCTCCGTCTTTCTTTCTTTCTCTCTTTAACGTACTTTTTCAAAAAGTGAGGGGAGGGGGGGGGGGTCCAGGGCATGAGCCTCGGCAGGGGGTCAAGGGGCTGCCCCCCCCCCCCACTTCCGGCGCCTATGACAGGCGCGCCGGAAGCAGTTTGGGATTGGGGGGGCAAACATTCCAGGGGGCTCACTTTCCAGGGGCAGTGACGTAATGAGCAGAAAAGTTCGGAAGGGGGGGGGGGGCAGACGAATCTGCATCACCACCAGTCTTACACGTTACATGCCGGTCCCGCGGAACGTTTTTCAAAGTGGAGTATTATCGATCAGGTAGAGCGTAAATTGGCGTGGGGTCCAGGGCATGAGCCTCGGCAGGGGGTCCAGGGGGCAGAGCCCCCGGAAGCTCAGGGGTTTTAGGTATTTAATAACTGTCAGATGAGCATCCAGAGGCCCGCCTTAGGGCCCTTGGTGGGGTCCAGGGGGCAGAGCCCCCGGAAGCCAAGGGGTTTTAGGTATTTAATTACGGTCAGATGAGCATCCAGGGGCCCGCCTTAGGGCCCTTGGTGGGGTCCAGGGGTCAGAGCCCCTGGAAGCTCGGGGGTTTTAGGTATTTAATTACGGTCAGATGAGCATCCAGGGGCCCGTCTTAGGTCCCTTGGTGGGGTCCGGGGGTGGAGCCCCCGTAAGCTCTGGGGTTTTAAGCATTTAATTACGGTCAGATGAGCATTTTTTATACTTTATTTGTGACATTGGCAGGTCACTTATTTTTTTCTCCGTCTTTCTTTTTTTCTTCTCCTTAACATACTTTTTTTAAAAGGAGGGGGGGCTCGAGCCCAGCCACTTTGCAGACCATGACATAAAGGCTTCTATAAATAAGCGTATTTCGCCTTTTTCTTTGATTGGAATTGTATATGTGATTTAATTCAGGTTTTTATTATTGTTACGTTCTTTTGGATTAAAAATACAAACCATGTTTACTCCTTTTTTTTTTTCTTTTTTTTTTGGAGGGGGGGGGGGCGTTTTTTTTTTTGGGGGGGAGGGGCAAAAATGCGTTTTGTTGCCCCCCCCCCCCCACTTTTTTTACTGGGGGGGCAACTGGCCCACCCTGCCCCCCCCCCCCCCCGCCCCACTTCCGGCGCCTATGCGACCGGACCATAGGAATATAGTCTTGCGTAAATGGTCGTCTAAACAATTCGTCGGCATCCCCTTGAAACTCATTTAAATTAAAACTCGTTTCGTGAGACTCTTATGCTAGGAGTCCACTGGGCCGGCGCCAGTTTGCGCCAATGCAATTTACTGTGGCGCCTAGTGTCGCCAATAAGGTGCCTAGTGGCGTGTAGTGGCTCAAACTGCCTCCCAACTGGGTCGTGGTGGCCCGTAATGGCACCAAATTTGAATGTGGCGGCAAGAAAATTTCAAAATGTTTGAAATTTTCGTCGCGCCACTTGCATCGAGCAATCAGCGCCAAGTGTCCGCCAAGTGGCACCAAATGGCGCGAACATATCGCCCTTTGGCGCAAACAATCCGCCTATTGGAATCATAGAGATATATACTACTAACACTAGAGGGCGTACTCGCTCAAATTGCTGTTCCGAGCTGGAGCGTTGGCCGCCATTACTAAGGAGGGCAGAAAAACGAACGACCCAACAAGATACTGTGCACAACATACGTGGAAAATTTGAAGAAGCCAGGTTCGTGCGTTGCATTTGGTTGTTCGAACCGAAGAAAGAAAGGGAACTGCATAATATTTCACAAGTAAGTTCTTCTTAATGTTATGTTGATTAAATAAGGAGATTTTAGAGCTAAAAATGTAGTTTATGCGGGTATTGTCTCATGACAAGCCACCGCAGCGCAGCTAACGTTCCTGTAGTGCTCAGCGGAGCGCGCCAGTCCACGCCCGCCGGGCTGGGGCAGGCATGGGTCAAGGTTCTGGGGGCGGTGATGGGAACATTCTGCTGCGCTGGAGTCGCAACTCCAAGAGTCAGAGAGTCCAACTCGGAAATATTAACTCCATGACTGAGCTTGATTCTATTAACGAAAAGTTTAGAATATATGGAATATATAATTAACTTTATCTTATCTAATTTCAAGATAAAAATCAAATGTCAACTTCTTTATATTTTAACTAGATCTAGACTCTAGTCTAGAGCTAGATCTAATACTCTAATTTCTAAAGCCCGAAAGGCAAAGATAGGCTAGCCTGCCATATTTCACATCACAGGAGTTATCCAACTAGGCTAGGCTAGCCTAAAAAGCCCACCGCACACTACACTATTTCTATCAAATTTGCTTATGACTTGCTGACATCATTATTAAATACTGCTTCGCGATTGGCTGGAAGCTGCTTTCAGTTTCAGTCTTAAAAATCATATGAAATAGCATGAATAGTAGAACAATTGTCATGTTATGAGAAAAAACTAATTTTTGTTTCCATTTGCTTTTATTGTAATGCAGAAATACACCCAAGAGAGGAAAAGGATGTTACACACCACTTCTTCCTAGTGCTGTGCCTACTGTCTTTCCTGGACATCCTCCCTATAAACAGACCCATGGCTCAAGACTCAACTTTGGAGAGAACGCATTTACAACAAAAAAACCAATTTTGTCTTATTTCATCAATATTTGTTTTCAAACATTCGTTTATGAAAACCTACAGAATGTTAAATGGCATCCTATTTCACATTATACAATTTAAGTGAAATTTTGCCGTCAAATTTGTGGGGCTCCAAACACTTTAGAGGGGCTTTAATACACATGTTCCAGCATTTTACAAGTTTCGAGTAGTTGTAGGACATCACAGGGATTGTGTCTGGTGTGGATTGGCTACGATGTAAATAGGCTTTCTTGATCTGGAGAATGATACTATAGTGACATCTTGTGTTTTACAATTACAACTGTTCTGTAGTCTATACACTGTTGCAAATGTTGAGGAGACCAGGGCTTAAAGCCCTCCTTGAAGTCAGGAAAACCTGTTTTTGCTCTTTTTATAGTGAGCAAAATTCCTCAGTCTATGCAAAAAAGAAAACATAGAACTTAATTTGTACAAACTACAGAGACAGATCAGTTTTTTATATTTTGCCTCTTGTCTGCATAGCTTATCCACTGGATGATTGACTGTGAAGCCATTTAAAACTGTAGAGAGCTTTCAATAATCTTCAAGAAAAACAGAAAACAGAAAACAAAAACAAATACAATTCTTGGGACACATTGTGACAGTTGCACAACTTAACCATAATGTTCTGTTCGTTAACTTTACACGAAGGCAAACTAAAGTGGAACTTAGAAGAGTTGATTACATTAGGGGTAAAACATATGTACTTGAATTTTGAGTTGTTGTGAGGTACACTGTATTTGAATATTTACTCTATAAGCTTCATAATTGTACCTGCTGTATCTGATTCAGTTGCTCTAATTTTTGCAAATTATTTGCACTCTACATGTGCTTTGATTCTGCAGGTTTAGATAACCTGAGATAAACATGTAGACCTTTTTTTATAACATTGTCTGGATTGCTCTCAACCAAGTGATTTGCATCATTAACGATGAAAAGCAAGAAATTTACATCAAGTGAGCCACGTTTTTGATACGGTAAACGAGGAGAATTCACAGATGTGTGGCAATTGAAAAGCTTTGTGTAATGCACAGTTGCACACCTTATACACACCCATAGATCTTTTTTGTACATAGGTTTGAATTTTGGCCCAAAATGGAAAACTGCTTTTGAAGAGATTTGATAACAGAACAATTATATGGAATAATGTCACTAGATGTAAACCCATAAGATTGTGCACTCTTTTGCTATCTAGGATATATACTGTGTAAATTTGAGGGTAATCAGTTTCAAAACTATTATTATTCCCTGATGAATAATGATGTCAAAAGACCTTGTTACTATATGAGGTTTCACTGAATGGTGTATTGCAGTATCCTGAGATGTAAGTGTCTTCAATTATAGTTCTTCATAGCAATACAGGTAACTTGGAATATATATGATCAATATACTATTTCTGGTTTGCATTTATTTATTTTATTATTCGATGAAATGTCTTTGTAATTAGTAAATTTGGGGCTAAAATCTGAGATGTTGTTTTTGCAATGTCTGTCCTTTCAATTGTGATGTATTATAGCAGTATATATGTCCAATAAAATATAAAGTAGAATATTCAACACACGTGTGGTAATAAAAGGTTCATTTATTCATTTTTTTTCTTCAAATCAAATTATCATAAGTATATTCTCTAAAACTGGTTGATGAAGAAAATAAGAAATATACTGTATCAAGGAGAATATTATTTATGGAGAAAAAAAGTGGTGTTAATAAATAATTATTACATCAATGATCAGCTGTTTTTAAAGAATATTTATTTCTAGTGAACTGTAAAGAATTGAATTATTCTTTCAGACATATAGAGATTTTCTAGAGAATAGGTGAAAGACAGAAGGTGTGAATTTGATATAAAATGAGTTAGAGAAGAAGAAAAAGAATGTTTGGATGAATGATTGAATGAATGATTGGATGAGTAAATAACATAATTTTTAAAAATAAATGTGTATAATTCTTTCCTTCCCCCTCTTCCTATCTTCAGTACCGTCCTATATCTGCATTTCCGTTATCTACCTATCCTTCTATATTATATCTATCTATCAATCTTATTATGTGTCTAGCTATCTATGTACCCATCTCTATCCAAAATCTATAAGTATCAATCTGTTTATAATAGCCATAAACATAAAATGAATATAATTTTACCTTTAAAGCGTTTTAAATCAATAAACCCTGGCTCTCATAATAACTGAATTAGAAAGACATTGGCCCTGTAGCATAAAACTTTGTTTAATATCATGACATAAATATCAAATACAAGTCCCAAATGCTTGATTCTGATTGTTTGAAAGCCAAGTAATATTTGATATCATATTTGATGTCATTATATCACAGTTTTATATTGACAAAGAGGAAGAAAATTGAAGATATACTAAAATAAAAATAGCTTTTTGTGTCTCTTTTACCTCACCATAACACCCGTAATTAATCCTGACCTACACCAGAAACCATGACTGAGGCATGAGTAGGGTTCATGCATTATGCAAAATACCAGAATTATAACGTTTCATACTCGAAAACTGAAAAATCAACCCCAAATATGAAGCTTCATATTGCATATCAGTAGCACAGTTTCGAAGGGAACATCCGAGTATTTCTCGAAGTTGTGCCCTCCTTAGTAATGGCGGACCGCGCTCCATGCGCGCACAGAGCTTTGAACGGGCGCATATGACGAGTCCGCTCTCTAGCCTTATTAAGTATATATCTCTATGATTGGAATCCACTGGAATGTAATGGCGCGCACCAAGTTGCGCCAATGAGATTTCGCGCCACATGGCGCCACTTGGCGCCAAGGGGCACCTTGTTTGCGCCACTACGCGAGCCAAACGGCACCCGATTGGTGACTACTTCGCGCCAAATGCCACCTGATTGCCCGCCATTCGGCGCCACTTGCCGCCTATAACAGCAGGGCGGCATCGCAGGACTTTCTCACAGTGATCGCGGCAGTTCTCCAAGCTCTAGGGATGAGGTTGTGCTGGGCATCCTCCTGGTCCAACATGCGGACGTCCAGTGCCTGATAGTGCTTCCTGATGAGGCTGTGCAGCATGACGGCAGCTTCAATGAGCAGGCGGACTGTGTCTGGTTCCTGTCTCATCTGGCCAAGGAAGCACTGGAACCGCAGAGCCAGAATACCAAAGGCATTTTCAACCACACGCCTTGCCCTGGACAGCCTGTAGTTGAAGATCTTCTGCTGTTGGTCCATGTTACGACGGCCATAGTGCTTCATCATGTACGTCCTCATGGCGAAGGCATCGTCTCCCACGAAGAAGTACGGCATAGGGTGCTCTTCATCACCATGGGGAAGAGGAGCTGGATCTGGTATGCCTAAAGTGCTAGCTTCAATGCACTCCTTCAGTTCACTGTTGTTGTAGATCTGGGCATCAGACTGATGGCCAACCCTACCCACATCGATCCACAGGAACTGGTACTTTGAATCTACCAGAGCCATCAGGACAACCGAGAAGAACTGCTTGTAGTTGAAGTAAAGGCTGCCTGATTTGTTGGGCTTCTGGAGACGGATGTGCTTTCCATCATAGGCTCCCAGACAGTGAGGAAGATTCCATCTGGCTTCAAAATCACCTGCAACCTCAAGCCAGCCTTTATTGGTTGTGGGCTTCTGCAGCATACTCATCCACTAGCGCTCTGGCTACATCAGGGACAGACGTCTGGATGGTTTCCTTGCCCACTCGGAAGTTGTAAGACAGCTCGGCATAGGTGGCCCCAGTGGCGAGATGGCGCAGGAAGACGGACAACTTGAGACCAGGGGAATGGCCTTCCTGATGTGGGTGTCCTTCTTCTGCAAGTGGGTTGTAAGCCTGACCAACAGGTCATCAAACATCTCTGGGGACACCCTGGTGTAGTCCTTGAACTTCCTCCTGTCATTCTCACTCAGCTCTTCCATCAAAGTGTGGTACTGTCCACGTTCGGCCCTCAACTGTGGGTGGAGCATGGGTCTAAACCACCAGTTGTGCTTCCTTTTCTTCTTAGGAGGCTCTTCTTCTTCAGGATTGGCCAGCATAAGTTGATAGGCAGTGGCCACCTCAGCATCTCTCATCATCTTCTGATGGAGCAGCATCATCACTCCAACATTATCAAAAGCCTCAGACATATCAAAATTGTAAATATTTAGTAGAGATGTTGTTCATACAGCAGCTGAGGAGGGTCTGAACCAGGTAGCCAATGGCCGGTATTTATTTAATCGGCAAGTAGCGCCAAGCGGCGGCAAGTTCAAGCCAATTTGGCGACCTTTGGCACAAACTAATCACTAAGTGGCGCAAAGTAGCCGTCTATTGGCGCGAATGGCGCCAACAGGGTGAATTTTGGAATCAAATGGCCGTGTAATGGCGCGAACTGGCGCAACATTTTGGAGCAAGCCGGGTGGCATTTGGCGCACGCCATATGGCACCCAGTTTATTCCACTTGGCGACACATGCCGAGCGGACATTAATTCGGCGCCACAGCGAGCCACTACGCGCCAATCACATAATCTTTGGCGCGAACTGGCACCAACTGGCGCCGGCCAAGTGGACTCCTAGCATGTTAGCTTCGTCCAGATATGCAGCGGTAAACCGCGCCGTTTTTTGTTTGTTTGTTTGTTTATTCATTTGTATGCATATATTTATAAGTGCAATGAGCTCCACATTTCTGTATCTAATAACAAACAGCTCAGTGAATACGAGTTGGACCTTTGTCATCAGTTGCCATTCATTTAGACCTTTTTTTAAAGACGAAAACACCACGATTTACGCTTCATATCCGAACAAGGTTTTACCCTGTACCAATGGGTTAAATTGATATCACAATGCTGTAGAAATAAAACAAAACAAAAATAGAGTAAAGTTGCAGGCTCATCGATTTATTATTAAATTTGCAGAAGTAACCTACCGATGCGATGAAGGGTGGTGGAAATTTGGAGACAGGTGTTACCGAATCCTGGGTAATTTCTATATGACAAAAACGCCGTATGCGATACAACTATGTACCAATGCGAAGGCTCAACTCTTCGTCCCTTCGTCGCAAGAGGAGTATGACGCTGTGTCAGCATACATCAACGGACTCGGCTTTGTCACCGCGCCTGATAATCCGATTGCTGCACCTATCTACAATGTGTGGGTAGGGTGTGAAACGGGAACACCCACCTGTATAGATGGAACAGTGTTTGACAGCACTGGTGGTACGTACAGAAAATATAAGGTATAGGGTAGAAATATTTATGATTCTAAGAATGATTACTATACACCCATTTCCAGTGGCGGATCCAGGATTTGCCGATAGGGGGCCTACAATTTGAAAATCGCGCCGACCAATATTGCGCTAAGTGGGGGGGGGGGGGGGTAGCGTGAGCACTAACTAAACAGAATTACATAAAACCTTTTTTTTATAATTATTATGATTAAAATAAATTTAAAAAGTCCCCCCCCCCCGTGGATCCGCGCCTGCACCCACAACAAAAAGTGAGTCACCCTTACTCAAATTGATGAGTCACTGGTTTGTCCGTACAGCGAAACACTTGAAGGATCATGTGAGTCACTATGACTCGTTAATCCTTCAAGTGTTTCGCTGTACAGACAAACCAGTGACTCATCAATTTGAGTAAGGGTGACTCACTTTTTGTTGTGGGTGCATCATGACATAGACCCCCTACTCCCTAGGCCTATCACACACATACCATACCATGCCAGAGTCACTGTCCACATTTGCAATGGAAAATATATCCTAAAATATCACATTTTAGCGATGTAATCGGTGGCCCCGCTACCCGAATCTGAAAAATCTACTTTGTACGCACTAAATTAAGCCTTAACTTGAGATTTATTTGTCACCCATACTGTCACGAAACAATCTTGAATTAATTCGTTTTACATCAAATAACAAGGATCTAGGAGTTTCGTTGTATAAAACAATGATGCAAGATCATGCATGTTTTCATTCGACACGGCTTCGTGCGATACAGTAGAATCTATACACTATGAACATGACTGACAATGAGAGCGGACAAAATATACAGTTCCTCAGGTAGACAAAGGAACATCCCTTCACAGCTATTATGTAAAAAGGTGAATATGCATGTGACACCTGTTCGACACATTTTTACATAATAGCAGTGAAGGGATGTTCCTTTGTCTACCTGAGGAACTGTACATTTTGTCCGCTCTCATTGTCAGTCATGTTCATAGTGATAGTTAAGTTACACACAGCCTCATCAACTCGAGTGCGGATATCGTAAAATGAACGCATGTTTGTATAATAATCAGAAGATTCAGCCCACGAATCCAGTCATAAAAATCATCGTTTAAAACCATATGAATAATTATGCGTACCAATTTTTCACTAGCTGCAGTCAAAACTCTTCTGAATCCAAGATATAAGATGGCGACGTCGCGTCGTCGATCGGGAATTCAAATATGGCTCGAGAATGCGCATTTTGGATGACGTCACGAAAGCATGCGCGCGCATGCATACAGCCTCACTTTCAAGTTGACTCACTTTTTTCTTCTAAAATGCTCTTATGTCGATCTTGACTCATTTTTTACGACCATGTGAGTCAGTCGAAGCATTTTGCAAATGCGTCAGCTCATGATTGACACACTGGTGAAATATAAATGAGTCAATAGAGACTCATTGGTTGTTACTAATGAGTCAATTTACACCTGACTCACGAAAATTATGCTTAAATGTGTCAAATGACTCACTTTTTGTTGTGGGTGTGGCCCATTTCATACACGAAACAGTTTCTGAAACGCCCCCTCCCCTTCCATTTAATAAGGAAAAAACTTGCAACACACTCACGGCGAGCTCGCCAACAAGCGCAGCTGTGATGGCCTTTGGAAGGCTTTTTTACGGAGACAGTTAAAGGCATCGCCGCGTGCAACTCCGTCGGAAAGGTTTTGGTTCTTGGTGATGGCAATCGTTTGGATTCATCTTCACCAAGAGTATCAATTACAGTATATAATGTATGAATTTAGAGAACCTCGGTAAATTAATCATCTTGTTATCTTAATAATCATAACGTGATCAAGATGATGTTAGGAGCTATATAGTGGAGTAGGTACATTTGTCAAGTTTCTAATGTTAAAAAAGAGAAAAATCAGTGGGGGAAGGGGGCCCGGAGGGGGGGGGGGTTGTCACCCGACCATATCAACATCGTGAAAAGGGCCTCAAAGCTTAGTCCACTCCAGAAAAACAAGAGAAACAGAGCAAAACAAAATTGAGTAAAATCGGATAACTAATAAGGAGGTTATGATTTTTTTTTTAAGTATTGAAAACTATGGAGCTGAGAAAATCACTACACAAAATGCCAATTTGGTTATCAGTTTGTGACGTCATTGCCTTACTATTTATCAATTGCTTTGTATATTGTTATCCCATTAATTTCCCTTTATATCCCCCAAAACCTGATTTTCCGATGCCTTTGCCCAGACTATATGATTTGTATCATATTGTGTGCATGACATTTCACTGAATATTTTATGAACTTTGAAAAATTAATAATTTTTCATTGATCTTTATATAAATAGTTTATCAAAATTTACATTTTTCATGATTTAACAGGAAAAAATATTATATATTAGTGCTTCCACACAAAAACATATTACTATCAATATAACGTGGACGATGGTGTGAGGAAATCAGATTTTTAGGGGGGAAACTGGAAATTTATATTATCAATAAAAAGAAAACAATTAGTGGATAGTGAGGCAATGACATCCCAGACTCTAAGTGAGTTGTCAATTTGTCTTGTGATTTTCAAAGTTTGTCATGTCATTAAAACTTCATAACTTTCTCAATAGTAATCCGATTTTTCTCAAACTTTTTTAGATTAATTTGTCTGTTTTTCTGCTTCTATTGAAAGTAAGTAATTTTTGGAGTGGACATGCCGTTTAAAGATATATTTGAGGACCCATCATGCAATTGTATGACAATTTATTTTGGTAGGCAGACATTACATAAGAAATTAAATACATCGTCTCAACTGAGAGTGTAACGTACAATATGTTTTATATTCTATAAAATTTAATGTTTCATTGCCGGTATCTTACCTTCCACAACTTTTATATTATCGATAGAGTATCCAGAAATAACTTCTCGACAAATATGCAATAATTAATTTTTTCCACAACAAAACTGATCTCCCGATGTAATGTTATCTCTTTCATGTGGATGTCGTGTTTTCGAATGCTCTACTCTGATAGGATGGTGGGGACGCGGATATGTTCACCATGCTGATGAAGACTGTGTGTTTTATGATAAATATGACGGACTTCAATCAGACGATTGCGCGATTGCGCAACATCAAGTACTCTGTGAAGGTAATGTGAACTTTTAAGCAGTCAAACATTTCAGTGTATTAGGGGTGTATAATACTTTTTATTTATTTACTTCGTATCACAAAGAACAGGGTAGAACATTCAGCATTAAATTAGGTGTTCTGTGAATCCCTGTAATGTAACGAAAAATGTAATATTACACATTAACAACGATAACGACAACATTAATACAAAATAAATAATTACGGAATATTTATGATATTTTGTCTACATTCTCTCCAGTCATTTTGTTTCCAGTCCCATTTGCTGTGTTCTCACAATAGAAAGTTTGTGGCCTGTTGGTACTTCATTTTAAAATGAAGAAAAGAATGACAGAAAAAAGTGTCAAAACAATTAAATAAATAGTGCATGCATTACTTGCTGCTGTGTGAATATTAGTGGAACTGTATTATTTTCAGTTAGTTGAGCTAGATATTGAATAGCTTTCTTGTTTTTCTTTTTTTTTAATATAAAAACCATTCAGATTTGTTTTTAAGTTAACAGAGGCGTTGCAAAAATGTCATATTATGTATGGTAGACAAGACGTCAACGTCAAGTAGCGAGTGGAACTCACACGATATAGAGAATTTCATGGGCACAGACGATTATTCTCTGTTTGGTTGTTTTGTGGGTTTTTTGTGTGAGGGGGGGGGGTTCTGTTGAGTGTTTCTTTTTTGGTCTTTTTTTTTATTAAATTATTTTTAGTCATCAGAATGCTTACTCAATTGTGAATTGTTTACTTTTTGTACACACAAAGCTCCAGCCGCCGTCACACGATCCAGCACATACACCGCATCATCGCTCTCTAACCGCTGTCTCCGAGGGTTCACGCAGAAGACGGTCCACAAGAAGTCCAAGACCCGCTGTGCTGCTGAGTGCTTGAAGGAGGACTTCTGCGTTTCATTCAATTTCAAAGATGGCGTCTGTGATCTCAACTACAGTACCCGAGACCAGGTCAATTATAGTGCCTTCCAAGAGGAGGAAGGGTGTTCCTATTATGAACCGTAGATTTCCTTGATAACCAGAAATGGGAAGTTTAAGAAGTGACCGGTGTTGATAATAGGGATTTTTATATTTGCTCGTCGACATAGTGGACTGCTACGTGTGACGTCCTTTAAAGGCACTGGCACTCTGGCAGTGCCTTAACATGACGTCACAGTGTCTTATAAGGACGTCAATATGTAACAGTCCACTATGTCGCCGTGCAAATCTATAAGTCCCTATAGACAACTGGTTCAAAGAAAGGTTGAGTTCTGGTAAAGTTTTTTCTTTTTTAATGAGAGCTTTCTCATTCTCGGTGTGTCCGTTTGGTAGAACAGCATAGTAGCCCGCATAGTAGAATGTATCCTGAGAATGATTGTTCTTTTTGAGCCTCCTTTTCGAAATATGATAGGAAATAGCTGAAAGGTTTGGTCCAAACGATTATTGTAAATAGTACATACATCCATGTTTGATGTGCGATATTTGAAATATCAAGTTTGTACTTTGTAAGATATTGTTAAGTACTCTTATTTTTTAAAGTATCGATTGTAATTGTAAATTCATTATTTTTGTTTTGTAACGTTTTCTTACCTGATTTGTACCAAAATACTTTGTTTAGTTGTTTAAGGGGTAAGGCTCGACTAGCACATGTGCTATTATATGGCCCCTTTTACCAACTAATAGTTTCTATTCTCGTATAATTATGTAAACACATTGTATGAATTGTAGTACTGTATTGCTGTTGGTAAATAAATCAAAATTAAAAATTAAAATCATATTTGTAAATTTTGGCAAGATTGATCCACTTTTGATTATTCCAAAAAATGACACACATCGAGTCTTACGTACTACATAATATTCACCCTTTCCTAATAGCTTGAATAAGGTTTCTTTCGAAATGTACCTCTATCAGATCTCAACGCTATCTATGAGAATAGATGTGAGAATTTGTTTTAAAGGAAAAAATTACTCATTTCAAGATGTTCTTAACCTATTTTAAACACTTCAATAGCATTGTAAAGAGAAGTTTTCACAACTACAATAGTATAGAGATATCGACTACTTCGAGAGGCCTGGCTGTTTCATAGGCTCAAGAAAACGCGTGCACATCTTGACATTTTTCGTTTTTTTACGTGAAAAGCTTAAACCACGACTCCAATTTCGACCAATCAGATGGCTGGATTTCTTAAGTGAGGTATATAATCACTTAATTACCGTTGTCAAATTTGATAACAACTGATCAAAAATACTTCTTCCTTTAAAAGTTGACTGAAAATTAAACAAGAAAGCCCCCTCCTTCAAAGTGGGGTGGATGAACCCCCGCCCCGGGTTTACGCCCGTGTCATCAAACGACATTCATAATTTTTCCAGTATATTGTACATTTCGAGCCAAGAGCAAAAATGTGATGGCGCCCCCTGATAGCGCCAGAGGATTAATGAGGGAATGCAGTGAATAACTTTATCCAGATACATAATTCATAATAAAAAAGAGTAGTCAAAAGGCCATTTTCGTCATGTAACTAAATCTAATGCATACTTATTTTGTGAACTACCTTGATACGAACAATTTCGTTCGCCTGTTACAAATAATTGTATTTCAATAGTCAGAATGCGAATTGCCTATATTGGTTGTTGCTAGGACATAAATACTGCACAGCTGTCAGTTACGAGTTTGCTCAAATAGACTTTCCCTGGTATTTTGGAATTTGATAGTCGATTTATTTTCTTTCTTCAGGTGCCATGCCCTTTTTTCTATTATTTAATCAATACACTGCACAATTGCACGACTTGTTCATGGGGTGAAAATGAAGTCACTTCATATTAAAATGTTAGCAGAGTTGAAAATGACCCCCAACTTTGCAATGTTGCAAGTTTATTTCGACAATTATGACTCCTTTATTGCCTAACACAAGTAGTACAAAATGGGCTTTAAATATAACCCTACTTTTAATTGTTTAATACATAATCAGAAAAACTACCACATTTTTCTTGTCCCCAAAACACCCCAACAAAACAAAACAAAAAACAGGTACATTCCCACGCTTGCAAACATCCCGAAAATATATCCTTTTTCATGAAAAATCTTGTTCTTTCATAAACATGTCCATTTTAATTCCAAATGTGCAACTCTCATGCGACTACGAAGTATATATGAAGTGACACCACCCCTTGTATATGCAAGTACTTCGTAGTGCACCTTTTGCCAGAAAATACTTTGAAATAATGTATGCGGCAATAGTACGAAAAACAGATTGCGCAAAATCAATGTTCTGCTTTGGAAAGATAGATAGGCATAGAGATTTTATAATGAATTAAAACGACAAAAAAGGAGCTAATGTTTAATCGAGAGTGAGTATAATAGACCAGTTCCTAGTTAGTATATGGTTAAAAAGATCCCTGATATCTTCAGATCTTTTTAACATGGAGACGTTCCACTTTGTAAACTTCCCAAAGTACCCAAAAGAGGGAGATGCTTCATGAAATTCTTTACCCAGTTGGAAAGAATACTACCACCTGTGTATCGTGGAATGCACCCTTAGTGCATTATTTAACTTTCATGAGCACCTATCCACCACTCACTTCAAAGGGCTTTACAAATGTGGTATCAATGATATTTTTTTTCATCTGCACGCTCTATCTACGATCTTGCTTTATTTTGTTAAATTTAAAGGGAAAGCTTGTACTGGTATTAGTATAGATATGGACTTCGTCGTCATTACAAAAGTTGTATGTTTTGGTGTGGGTGTGTGTGCGTGCATGCGTGTGGGTGTGGGTGTCTGTACTTGTGAGTGCGTATTGATGTTGTTAGTTTTACTTTGGGATGGAGTCACGAGTCATACATGATACCATATTCATTCCATTAACTGCTATAGGCATGACAGGTTTAGAACTAATGATTGCATAAGTATTATGTTCTATTCAAATTGGAAAGTATCGACCAACATCAAAATAATTGGGTCATTTTAAAGAGAGGACCTTCTACTGTAATCACAAAGAGTTTTAACTAATCTGACCTGGTCAGCCAATTATATATCTTCTTGCCGATAATTGCCTTAACTTTGACAAAATAGAAACAAGAGAATAATTTGGATATCATGATGTGTAAAAAATCAAGGGGGTCATTTAGCAACTTCCTGCGAAATCTTTGGAAGAACATAATTTACATGGGAAAAATAACGAAACAAAAGTGTCTCGTTGAGGTACGCATGACTCGGGGCGTGACTATATCTAGTTCTTTGTACTCAAACTATTGAGTTTTTTTGCTGGCAGTTACCTCTTTTATCATAGTAGTATAATCATTGATATTTGGGTATTGCGGTTTATTCAATTGACTCTCAAATCATGGGTTTAGTGTTCAAACCCAAGCCCAGTTGCAAAAGAGTACCTGGCAAATGCCGGGGTACTAATCATTGCAGACAGGGCCCTCATGAATAACAGCTCTGACGCTGACGGGGCTTCCCGGGGTAAACAAAATTATTATTAGATTATGTTCAATGTTGAGTATAGCTGATTATATTCATGAGGAGGCATATAAACGTAATAACGAATGATCTGATGCATGTACAACGTCATAGAGAGGTGGCGGCAGAGCATTACAAGAGCAGAGACATGTTGTTTTCATATGTTCATGAATGTAGGATCTACGCATTCGTATCAAAGCTGCGTTTGTGTTATTTCTATGATGTTATACATGATAAAGCTCTCACATAATTCACGGCCATAGATGTAGCATAATTAATCAACTTTCTTCATATAAAATCGGGCATTTTTAAGGAACTTTCTCCCATGCCTTACTTAGGTGTTTACAACAAATTATCACTATACACAAAAGTGGTAGGTAATTAATTTGTACGATTTTGCCTTAAAGAAGTATTAAAGATTATGGCCAACATTTTTTTTTTGCATGACGGAGAGACAAAAATGAAGGATGTCAATTGAGTGTTTGCTTATGTATTTGGCGATTTAAAGCCAACTTTTAATATAATTGTCTTGTCTAGATTATGGAATTATGTGTTGATCAGATAATTTTCAAATTAGTTCGAAAATGAAAATTAAATGAGTCATATTTATCTCTTAACACTTCGGTTGGACCAATGAGCATGATAAGACATTAACACCAATATTGTGAGAAAATATACGGTAAAGATTATATATGTAACTATTTTAGCAATTGCCTATAATATCTGATTTAGCATAGTCAATGATGAAAAGGTAAGAACATGGTTTATAGAAATAAATAACTTTACATGTATTTATTGTCCGTCTGTGTATATAGTGAACAATTTATCAAGTCATTTATAGACTACATGATTATAATCAAGCAGAGAATCATTTTATAGACAAAATGCAATCTTATATGAGCGATAAATCATTATCTTTGTTATGACTGATGAAATCATTTCATATCTATTAAAACTTGTTATGCAGTGATGCAACCAACGTAATGAGGAGAACGACGAAAGACGAAATAGGCTTAAAACCAACTCGCTACAGGAAATGTTAGTGTCACACTATTTACTGTAGACTCATTTTACTCCTCTCTCTCTCTCTCTCTCTCTATCTTGGCCTAATCCCCCTCAATCTCTATCCCGCTCGCCTTCCTCTCACTTTCTCCCTTTCTCTCTCTCTCTCTCTTTCTTTCTCTCTCTCTCTTTTTCTCTCTAATTCCATCTCATCTTCATCCCTCTCTCCTCCTTCTCCCCCCCTCTCTCTCTCTCTCTGTTGCTCTCTCCCCTCTTAATTGATTACTGAAGTGTGACGTTATAATCGCTAAGTTGTCAAGGTTGCTAGTACCAAACAATTGTGTGCTTAAAGGGCCACTCTAACCAAAACGGGCTTTAAAAAAATGGGGAAAAAGGACATGTAGAAAGATTTTTGACGGGGATTCCGAACATGACAATGATTTTTCTTAGAAATAATAAAAAATTCTCGAATCTAGCTTTAAAAACGACGACCCAGTTTCGGGGCTGTATTGCGCAATAGCATATATACGACGTCACCGCAGGAGCCTCCCCGGTGAAAAGGAGGGTGATTTAGACATTAAAATGTCTTTAAAAAGCAAACTATGATATTAATTGGGGGGAAAAGACATTTATCCGAAAAAATAATATGCACTTGATAATCCCAGTACGTTTCTGGTAATTTCATCATTCCTAATCATGAAATTATGAAATTATGAAATCGGACATGCCCGCAATAACGTCAAATACGCCATCAAGCCACGTGACAGTATACCTTTTTTCGAGGGGCGTAGCCCAGCAAGCGTGAGATCTGTGAAAATGGATGGTTATTATAGTTTTTTGGTCAATTAAGAGATTTTCTGAAAAATCAGAGGCTGGAATATTAATAAGTAGAGGTGTATTCATGTTTTAAAAGGCTATGTTAGTTGGGTTAGAGTGGCTCTTAACAATTGTGTGGTGCACACCGTGCACTCAATTTGCCCTGCTCCAGCCCGACGCTTAAAATGATTTTTTTTGGTGAACCTAATGTGCAGGCTCTATTGTTCAGAATGTTATAATGATAATCTGACATGTGTGCAAGCCATGAGAAGTTTCTTATTATTGTTTCTATTTACAAATTTGATAAACTTACGTAGCGAGGTCTTTCACATTATCACTCGATATATTAAACATTTTGACGTGGAATAGATACAACCAACTTTCTAATGTGTCTTTGTCAGTGTGAAAACACCATGTTGTGATGATGAACGTTATCATGATTATGTTAAAAGTAATACAAAGTGTTGGTATGGGGTCATGAATTTGGTTCAAATGAACATATTGTAAGCATATGCGATCCTAGTATATTCAATGATCGTTGTCGCGGTTTAAATCGAGTCTAAAGTGATGAAATTATAATAATAAATTGTTTATGTTGTATATAATATCAAATATATCAAAATTGTAAAGAATCACTATTCAGCCAATTTTCAAAATTTCCCAAAACTTCGTATTACCTTTAAGAGTTATGGTTGTCAGTTTTATGCGCGGGAGGATATGGTCATGTTCAATGTATGTAATGTGTGTGTGTGTGGGTGCGTGTGACGACACCTTCTGAAAGCCATTTTGGGTATTATGAGGAGGCTATAAACAGTGTATGATATATGTGTGGAAGTGTGGTCGGGTTGTGTGTGTCGTCTGTGTATGTCGCATGGTCGGGGGTAGTAGTGTGTTTGGTTGGATGGGGTTATTTGTTTTATGTTACAATTGATTTAAGTATTTTTTTCATCAATCGTACAATCTACGTAATGAAAATGTTTGAATCATGTCAAGATGAAAACAACTGTATTATATTTCTAAAATTGATTGGTATAGTATGGAATAAAAAATGTTTTAAACGATTGAAGAAAGAAAAGAAAAATTATGCACCTACAACAACAGTAGTCATTTAAACCACTCGTTTCGGTTTCACGATTAGCCCAAGTCAGTATGGTTTTTTAGGTGTTATTATATTTTGTTATGAGCTGTTTCTCTTGACCCTCCATGCAGTAAGATGGGTGAAAAACGACCATAATCTTGATTTTTGGGGCTACTTTTATCCATGCACTTATAGAGGGAATACCTAGACTCTATTTTTACCATTTCATTTACAATTGAAAGTCATGGAAACAAAAAAAGCCCATTTTTGCATAGTGAGAGTGAACTTTCATTTAAACTTATTCGGGTCAAACACAATGATATTTTGTACATTGATTAGAATGATGTGATAGTTAAAAAAAAAGCCGTCGCTGTCTGCTCATTTTTAATATCAATTGCCTTTTTTTTTAAAAATCAGATCCACTTTGGATCAAATATTCATTATTCTAGCTGTGATGATTACTCATCAAGTATTCATACATCTCATCAACAAATTGAAAGTCCATTGCCGTTCGGGATGCGTATCCAATTATGTTTTTGACACTTTCTCTTGTAGCATGCCTAACAAAAGAAAACCTTTGTCGCATTAATGAATGCGGTTTTCATGCTGATCAACAACCGTGATATCAATTTATTAAAAACATTATTCGATGAACATATTTGATATCGATAAAATATCTCATTCTTCTTTCTCGAGGCATCGGGGTTGGACGCTTGATCGTGGATCATGGATACAGGCTACCATCACGTCTTTGAAATAATTTGAACAGCCCATTTAGAACCGTTTTCAGGAAGTTGCACTTTCTTTATTTTACAATTTCGGAGTATTTTGTAATCTTATATTACCAAATAATAGCACACACATCAGGAGCAAGGGCATAGAAACAGATGGCGTCAAGGCTTATGAAGCTCGTTTTCTTATATACTTTTTGTTTATCGGATATGTCGGCTGCTAAAGGTAAGTAAATTTTACTTTTCAAATTTAGTTTATTGTTTCTTGGTCTAGGCCTATGTGAAAAAGAAAGGAAACAGATGAATAATGGAACATGTGATAATGACATTTTCAGACAAAAGAGTATAAAAAGCAACTTTGACATTAATAATGATTAAATGACATACCTATTGCCAATTCCTTATAATTTCTTAATGATACCGGAAAATTTCTAAATAATTTTTTTTTTACTATTTCTTTTCTAATAATTTTGGAAACACCATATCCTGTCATGCCTTATAACATTATAGTTTGCATGCCAGTATAATATATCCCGTCTGACCATTAAAAGAAAACGTGAATAAGATTAACACTTTATTGTAGAAGTGAGTCAAATCATGCAAACACAACCGGATTTTCTGTCGCAGATTTCCAAATTTGATGTCGACTCTAAAAAATTCACATTTATCTCATTTAAACCCCGATTATTCTCAAACCATCAGAAATATAATTATTCGCTTAATCTACCTACATTCCGGCCAGCGTTTGATGTACTTAGCCGGTTTCCGATATAGAGGCTGAGATAAGTTAAACTAGTAGCCAACCACATCTTGACTTGAATATGTCATGCACATCTGTGGCATACTAAGGCCTTGAACTTAGGAGGGGCAAAACACAAGAGTTTACGATAATGCATATAGTTCAGCAAAGGGCGGAAACAAAGAGGGAAGTTACTCCCTCCCCCCCCCCTCCCTCACCCCCCCCCCCCCCCCCTGCTAAACCGTAGCCCATTTTCTCTTTTTTTTTTTCTTTTTTTTTTTAAACCACTGTAAGGGGCAAATTGTCCCCTGTGCCCTTCCATTTTAATTTGATTACTAATGTATAAAAATCGACTCCAGTTACCCAGAAGAAATTCAGAGACAGGGGCAACCGTACCATAGGAATTTAGTCTCGCGTAAATGGTCGTCTGAAGTTCTAAACAAGCTCTTTGACATATCCTTGAAACTCATCTAAATTCAAACTAGTTCCAATGGACGTCGGCAAAATTGTGCTTTTATTGTTTTGTGAGACTCTCAAAGTAACCACACGAAGAATCAAAAGTGTTTTGAATTGATGCAAAACTCATATCATTGCGAAGGGGAAGCCTTGCCGATCAAATACAACAACTGTTTTCTTCAAGATATGTTTGGGGCCCGCAGTAATCAACTCTCAAAAATGTTAGTTTTGAGATCCAGATTTTCTGCCTTCAGCGGTCCTTTGTAGAGCGTCAATATTTGTGACGTCACAAACGGGACACGGCTGGCTAGCTGCATACTGCTACACGGCACTGAGCTGTTCGTCCAGTGTGTGACGTCACTATTTAGAGCTCGCTACGCTTGTGTGTTTGACTTACGTTCAGGGGCGTTCGGGGATCTAAGGAGGGTCTTGAAAAATTGCATTTTACGCCTTTCCATGATATCTATATGATTTCTCAGCAAATTGGTCGTGTTTTTCAAGAGAAAATCTTTCCATCCATATGTAATTTGTTCTATTTATGAGTTGTTAGTGAATTTTCTTTGTGTAGCTCCTTTAAGCTTCGTCCAGATATGCCGCGGTAAACCGCGCCTTTTTTTAATTTTTTTTAAAATATATTTATTTTGATGCAGACATAAGTGCAATGGGCTCCACGTTGATGTATCGTATAACAAACAGCTCAGTAAATACGAGTGGGACCTTTGTCATACTTGCCATTCATTTATACATTTTTTTCAAAGACGAAAACACCACGATTTACGCTTCATATCTGGACGAGATTTGACCATGTACCTGTGTGAATAGGTTTAATTGATATCACGATGTTGTAGAAATAAAACAAAACAAAACAAAAATAGAGTAAAGTTACAAGCTCACTTTATTATTAAATTTGCAGAAGTGACCTACAGATGCAACGAAGGCTGGTGGAAATTCGGAGACAGGTGTTATGCTACGTTTACACTATGTTCCCGGCGGCCACGGCAACCACGTTTCAGGCCACCGTGGACGAAACGGGATTGACGTGACACAACGCGGGGGACCGTATGGGCAAACGTGACAGGCCGTGATTGCCGTGGATACCGTGTCAGATTTTTAAACTGTCAAAAAATTTGCCACGGCAGTCACGGTGCGGATGAGAAACCTAGTAGGCCGTAATAAACCGGGGTGAACGTAACAAAACGTGACAGTCCGTAATAGGCCGTAACAGAACTTGGGGATGGTCCGTAGTGGGACGGTTTAAGCGCCCGGCACGCTACGGCGGGTTGCGTTCTACTACGGTCTGACACAACGCAAGGTCTCAGGATACCATGATTGCTATTGCTTGGGAGACCTTCTTTTTATACCGCCGGCACAACGTGCTCCAAAGCTGCCCTGCGTCCACGTTTCATCCGTACAAAGCCTTGACAGAACGTGAAAAACGTGTCAGACCTTGATCAGAACGTGGGAAACGTGAGGGACCCCTTCAGAACGTGACGGGCCGGGAGGGAACGTTCTGGCATCCGTGGTAGAACGCGGTTGGAACCGTAGTGCGCCGTGGAGCCTCCGGGACTCAGCATCCCCTTCCCCCCACGGCCCGTCACGGATACCGTGGTAGACCGTGAGAAAACTTGGCAAGACGTAACAAAACTTGAATCCAGAGATAAAATTGGTCTAAATCCCACGGCGCACTACGTTTCGGGCAAACGGGGCTGCCGTGGCCGCCGGGAACATAGTGTAAACGTAGCATTACCGAATCCTGGGTAATGTCTATATGGCAAAAACGCCGTATGCCATACATGTATGTACCAATGCAAAGGCTCAACTCTTCGTCCCTTCGTCGCAAGAGGAGTACGACGCAGTGACAGCATACATTAACGGCCTTGGCTTTGTCAGCGCGCCTGATAATCCGATTGCTGCACCCATCACCGATGTGTGGGTAGGGTGTGAGGCGGGAACACCCACCTGTATAGATGGAACAGTGTTTGACAGCACTGGTGGTATGTACAGAAAATATAAGGTATAGGGTAGAAATATTTATGATTCTAAGAATGATTACTATACACCCATTTCCAGTGGCGGATCCAGGATTTGCCGATAGGGGGCCTACAATTTGAAAATCGCGCCGACCAATATTGCGCTCAATGTGTGGGGGGTGGGGGGAAGCGTGAGCACTAACTAAACATAATTATATAAAACATTTTTTATTTATTTTTATTATAGGATTTCCCGGCCAAATTCGCGTGTTTGTCATTCGAATTCATTTACTTTGCATTTAAGTTAGCGCAGATCGGCTTTGCCATGCCAATTATCATTCAATTTTCCAGTTTTTGTATTTAATTTAGGATTTTGGTCGAAGGGTTTCCATAGATCTGTCATTCAATTTAGAAACTGCTCAACTAGCATTCAAATTAATATTCACTTGTCGAGGCGTAATTTTTATCATTCAAATTAACACCTGTCATTCGTATTCGTAATATTTGTATTCAAGTTAGGAATGTTAGGGGGAAGAATTGCAACAAACTTTTACAGTTTTTAAATAATGCAGTTAAAATGCATGATTTACCATTGCGGTCTAAGCTGTTATTCCATTTATTTATTTTCAGGACAATACAGATGGGTGTAGTCAGACATAAAGTAAAGAAGGGGCGAAATCAAGGGATATGGCATTTCTGCACGGACATGTTCATATACCCGGGAAAGTTGAGGGTACCCTCAATCGCCCCTTTTTACTACAGACTCGGAATTTTACAAAAGTAATTCATATCGTCTCTTATACCCAGCACACCCCTCTGTTTTTCTTAAAGAGTTTCATAGTTTACTTGCCCGCCAGCAGATCGATGGCTAAAGACATGGCTAACTATATATAATCATGTTCAAATTGTTGACTCTAGTCCCTACCCCAGTCACAATATTGTACCCTTCTTCCATAATGAAATTATGATAAATTTATGATGAAACATGAGACAAACAACTTCCTTACATGAACATTTACAAATATACTGAGACCATCAGGTCCGTAGATGCAAGTCGTTTTTTTCTTCTTAACAATCAAACTTAAATGCTGATGAATATCAGATAAATCTAATAAGTATAAGTGTATAAATGCAAGAAAATGAAATATGATGAAATACACATGAAAAAACAATCTTGAAAGAAAAAGAATGAGCTATAAAAGTGTGTAATAAACGAGAAATGTATATTGACCATCAATTTAAGTGCACAAAGTGCTAATTTGAATGCTACAAATGAATTAGAATGCTAGAAGTACACCGTCGCGTTGTCAGAAAATCGTGTTGCGCCAAATCGAATGACCAAATAGTGAAAGAAGCACAATGTTCATTAATTTGAAAGAAATATACGTAGATTCTAACGAAAATTCCATAGATTTGAAAACTAGAAAAGGGAATATAAAACCGAAATATACCTGACTGCACTAAAACCGGCGATTTTGAACGCAAGACATATTAATTTGAATGACAAAATTCGCGAATTTGGCCGGGAAATCCTATATTATTATTAAAATAAATGTGTAAAAGTCCAGGGGCGGGCCCGTCGCCCCCCCCCCCTCCCCCCCCCCCCTCCCCCCCCCCCCCACACACACATCGTGAAAAGAGCCTTAAAGGCTAAGTCCACTCCAAAAATAATTTGCTTTTAATAGATGCAGAAGAACAAGAGAATCAGAGCAAAACAAAATTAAGTAAAATCGGATAACTAATTAGAGAGTTATGATTTTTTTTTAAGTATGGAAAACTATGGAACTGAGAAAATCACTACACAAATTGCCAAGTTGGTTATCAGTCTGTGCCGTCATTGCCTTACTGCATAATATATTTTTATCCCATCAATTTCCCTTTATATCCCCCAAAACCTGATTTTCCAATGCCTTTGCCCAGGCTATATGATTTGTATCATATTGTGTGCATAACATTTCACAAAATATTTTATGAACTTTGAAGAATTAATCATTTTTATGAACTTTGAAGAATTAATCATTTTTCTGAAGATTGTATATTCATAATCATTGATTTTTATATAAACAGTTTTTTTTTAAGTTTACATTTTTCATGATTTAACTGAAAAACATACTATATATAAATGCTTCCACACAAAAACATATTCCCATAGGAAAGAAATGAGCCTGCCGCATACTCCTGCGGCAGACTTGCCGCAGATCTGCAGCAGACCTGCCGCAGACAGTCATCTTTTTCAAATGCAAATTAGTTTTGCCGCAGACTCTTTCAGTATGATGAAGAGTCTGCGGCAGGTCTGCCGCAGACTTGCTGCAGACTTGCCGCATACTCTTTCAGTATGATGAAGAGTCTGCTGCAGGTCTGCCGCAGACTTGCTGCAGACTTGCCGCATACTCTTTCAGTATGATGAAGTGTCTGCGGCAGGTCTGCCGCAGACTCTTCATCATGAATATTCATATCTCATATAAACCTGCTGCAGACCTGCCGCATACTCTTTCATATCCAGTACGTGGCAATAAAGTATGCATGTAGAAGAACCAGTGATAAACTGATTGATACTTCATAATCGATATTGGCAATATTGATATTACCAATTAGGTAATACCAATATTATAGTATTAATGACTGCTTTGAGAGAAATAGTTGTTTTTATACGCTCATGGGAAGGTTAGAATTGTGCTATTGACCGAGGCGTGCCGAGGGCAATAGCCCAATTTGTAACCTTCCCGAGAGCGTATAAAAACAACTATTTCTCGAATATTAAAGCAGTCATTAATACTTTTATATGCCGAAAACAAAAGAGTCAACTAATGACACCACCTTATCTGCACGATTGTTTTTATGAGTGTATCTTTGAGAGTAGACTAGATCTAGATTCTAGTCTAAGCAAGATATTTTTACAATTTTGGGGGTGGGCCGGCCCTGTGGGGAAAATGGAGAAGAACCTGCGCTTTTCATATGACACCTCACTTATTGAGGTATCACCTTCAGGATCACAACAGATTATAAAGGTTTGAATCTCGAATT
This sequence comes from Strongylocentrotus droebachiensis, assembly GCA_035222895.1. NCBI lineage: Eukaryota > Metazoa > Echinodermata > Echinoidea > Camarodonta > Strongylocentrotidae > Strongylocentrotus > Strongylocentrotus droebachiensis. The sequence goes on along the minus strand of JAVYIG010006309.1, from coordinate 26,192 downwards.
GAAAAAAAAACTTGACCTTTTTTGCAATGGTCGCGGAATGCACGTAGACTGCATAGAGAATGCATTGCGTACAATCTCTATGGGAATAATTTTAACATACAACATCGGGTGCGCTGACAACTAGATCTATTTTCGTCTAGAGTCTATACGTCTATGCTTTTTTCAGCAACTAAACGAACATGTTTATGGATAATTTCACGTACCCTTTTTGTTGTTCTTGCTGTCAGCGAGTCTTGCATTTGGTAAGTTGAAATCTTGGGAGAGATTCTTGAGCCATTTTTGTCTTGTTTGGAATTGTCTTGTCTTGTATGAAAATACCGACCAATTTTTCGCACACGTACGGTATCCTCGATCGCTCAAACCATTTTTTAACATGTAAAACCTATGGGGTAACCATGGAGACTGACCTATTTTCCCAATAACCATGGTTATTGGAAAAATAGGTCTGTTTAAAACCATGGTTACTGCGAATTTTCGGGAACAGTTAAAGTTTATGAATGCAATTTCGACCAATCAGATTGCTGGATTACTTAAGCGAGGTATATAAATATCGATATTACCAATTAGGTATATTATATTCTCAATTGTATTAAATCCATCACATAGATCATTTGAAGTGTATTCAAGAGTAACATATATAGTGACACACATATATATATATAATAAATATGTATATTGTTTCTTGGTTAGTAATCATATAATAAATATCAATCTATCAATCTATTGCTAAAACGTAAATGTAATTGTAACATGATCAGACAAAATAATCTATTGGTTTAATAATGGCAAAAGGAAAATAGAAATCACAAAAATGATGTGCATTGTCTTAATTTGCTTAACAAATCATGATAAATGTATTTTTCTGTCACACGTGTAAAGTAATAATGAATATGCATGAGATGATTGGTTTCAATTGGTTTCAATTGGCCCTATTAGACTTTAATGGGATTTCAATTGGACCAATCTGCCCCATATCCCTTTAAAAGGTTTTCAATTGGTTTCAATTGGACCAATTGAAGTCCAACTTCAGGCCAATTTGGGTCCCATTAAAGTCTAATGGGGCATAGGCCAATGGGTCCAATAGGGACAATCTGGACCAATTGAAACCATCTGAAGTCCTATAAAAGTCCCATTGAAACCTGTTAAAACCTATTGAGACCAATTGAAACCAATTGAAAATTCAATTGGTGTTCAATTAGTTTCAATTGGATTTTCATCTTGGGTAGTTACAACAAAAAAAGTGAGTTAGTGGGGCTGAAGATAAGATCACATATGGCACAACAAAAAAGTTTAAACAGTCTGTTAATTCCTCAGTCTCCTCTTATGTAATAAATTCCTCTTATGGTACCAGTTGAACTTGAAGCAAATTGTTTGGTTTGACAGAAGCTAAAAAGACAATTAACAGTGCTAATTAACACAGGAATTTACAAGATCATGGGCTCAGCCTGCAACCCTCATATGCGACTGCATGTCCTACAAAATGGCCGCCTATAGCATTGCTTCAGACTGTATAATTTCCCACTTTTCTGTGGCAGACCTGCCGCAGACTGTTCCTGTGGCGTACTGGTATGCGGCAAGTCTGGAGCAAAGTTTCGCCCCTGCCGCAGACCGTTCCTGTGGCAATACTAGTATGCGGCAAGTCTGGAGCAAAGTTTCATCCTACCGCAGATCTGCCGCAGACTGTTCCTGTGGCATACTAGTATGCGGCAAGTCTGGAGCAAAGTTTCATCCTGCCGCAGATCTGCCGCAGACTGTTCCTGTGGCATACTAGTATGCGGCAAGTCCTGGAGCAAAGTTTCATCCTGCCGCAGATCTGCCGCAGGACTGTTCCTGTGGCATACTGGTATGCGGCAAGTCTGCAGTAAAATTTCATCCTGCCGCAGATCTGCCGCAGACTGTTCCTGTGGCATACTGGTATGCGGCAAGTCTGCAGCAAAATTTCTTTCTGCCGCATACTTCGGCATACTCTTTGCCGCAGACTAAAAGTCTGCCGCAGGTCTGCGGCATACTTTTCACTTTCCTATGGGTTTCTATCAATATAACGTGGATGATGGTGTGAGGAAATCAGATTTTTAGGGGGAAAATTGGAAATTTATATTATCAATAAAAAGAAAACAATTAGTGGATAGTGAGGCAATGACATCCCAGTCTGTAAGTGAGTTGTCAATTTGTCTTGTGATTTTCAAAGTTTGTCATGTCATTATAACTTCATAACTTTCTCATTAGTAATCCGATTTTGCTCAAACTTGTTTTGATTAATTTGTCTGATTTTTCTGCTTCTATTGAAAGTAAGTAATTTTTGGAGTGGACATGCCGTTTGAATTTGAGGGCCCATCATGCAATTGTTTGACAACTTATTTTGATAGGCAGACATTACATAAGAAAATAAATACATCGTCTCAACTGACAGTGTCACGTACAATATGTTTTATATTCTATAAGTTTTAATGTTTCATTGTCGGTATCTTACCTTCCACAACTTTTATATTATCGATAGACTATCCAGAAATAACTCCTCGATAAATATGCCATTAATGAAATCTTTTTCCACAACAAAACTGATCTCCCGATGTAATTTTATCTCTTTCATGTGGATGTCGTGTTTTTGAATGCTGTACTCTGATAGGATGGTGGGGAAGCGGATATGTTCACTCTCCTGATGAAGACTGTGTGTTTTATGATAAATATGACGGACTTCAATCAGACGTATGCGCGACGGCGCAACATCAAGTACTCTGTGAAGGTAATGTGAACTTTTAAGATAGGTTGCAAATTACTTTG